>CAUDMG010003767.1:0-89276 GCA_958450375.1 Homarus gammarus
TCAATGCCTTTCACTTTACCTCCTTGCGGTCGAAGACTTAGTTAACAGTGTGTTATATCCAAACTGTTCCTAATGGATATTCATGGCTATGGAATAAAATTTAACAGTTTTAAGTGCAGAAAAGAAAATATATTTACTTGTACAAATCCTCAAGGAACTAAGATCGTCACTCTTCTACATCGTGATGCATTAATGAACTCGGTCGCATATTTACTGAGCTTTAAGAATCTGTTCCACCAGCACTTGTAGTACAGAGGTGTTCAATACTCGGCTTAAAGCTGATGAGACTGATTGGATAAACCTCAAGAAGAAAGTTATCACGAATACTAATTAAAGAGTTGCAGGTTACATGGCCCTAGTCCAAACAAGCCCCAGCCTACCCTAACTATGCTAATAGAAAAGGGGCCCAGTCGACCTACTGTAATTAGCCCCGGTCCTGATGGTTCCGAATCCAAACAGGTCTTAACTTTAGGGACCCTCAACCTTCTTGGTCATATTCTCAGGTTTTTTTACGTTACGCTACTTTACGCTGCGTTACGTTACATTATGTTACGTTACGTTAGATTCAGTTAGGTTATGTTAGATTCAGCTTGATTAGGTTAGACTGAGGGGGGGCTATTTGGACAGGAACCCGTTAACCCTCGACCGAGAGAAACAAAAGCAGATCTTGTAATTAAATGATAGAAGTCAAATTATTTCCCTACATTTATTGACCGTGATTTCTTGGTACTCGACAGGATTCTCAGAGATTCATGCGTCATTTTCCCTTCTCGTCCCTCACCAACTAGCGAAGTGAAGACACACTTAAGTGACTCAATTTATTTAATAGCAGCAACACATAAATGCCTGCCGAAATAGCCTTATATACATGCAATTAACTCTACATGTGTGATCTTGACGTCTTCTTGTAACAGCGTCTTTGCTTTATATAAATGCACCCAAATGAATAACACCAAGTTATTCACAGAGTTATTTACCACGTTATTCACAGCTATATCACTTGGCTTACATAGTTCGTAAGGGACGAGCCAGGGTCACCTGATTTAGCAAACACTCGCTCGCTCTCTCATTCCCAGGTAGTGACAGTTCACTTACCTCCATTGGACAGGGAAGCTGGGTCACTTAACACAAGTGTTATCTCAAAGTGTTATTCACAACACTTCCCTGGAGAGAATTCACAATATATTCTCTCAGATTGTACCTATATGTGTATACTTGCTTCAGCAATAAAACAGAAATTGCCAAGAAGTGTTTACATCAAGCCCTGCCACTTAAGAGTTAAATAAAACAATTAGTGTGATACCAATGATTGCAAGTCCCACCTTATCTGTTACAGTACCCACTTCGCCTCCTACAAGATCCACCTTAACTTATGATATCCACTTCAACTCGTACAAGACCCACTTCACCTCTCACAAGAGCCACCTTATATTACAATACCGACTTCACCACCTAAAAGACCCACTTCAACTCTTATAAGATCCACTTCACCTTCCAATACCCACTTTACTTTCCACTTCAACTTCCAATACCCACTTCACTTCCTACAACACCGACCTCACCTCCTACAACACCCACTTCACCTCCTACAACACCCACTTCACCTCCTACAACACCCACTTCACCTCCTACAACACCCACTTCACCTCCTACAACACCCACTTCACCTACTACAACTCCCACTTCACCTCCTACAACTCCCACTTCACCTCCTACAAGGTCTCACTTCACCTCCTACAACACCCACTTCACCTCCTACAAGGTCTCACTTCACCTCCTACAACACCCACTTCACCGCCTACAAAACCCTACCTCACCTCCTACAACACCCACTTCACCTCCTACAACACCCACTTCACCTACTACAACACCCACTTCACCTCCTACAACACCCACTTCACCTCCTACAACACCCACTTCACCTCCTACAATACCCACTTCACCTCCTACAATACCCACTTCACCTCCTACAACACCCACTTCACCACCTACAACACCCACTTCACCTCCTACAACACCCTACCTCACCTCCTGCAACACCTACTTCCAGGGCGTGGTTAAGGCATACGCCAAGTACGCCTTGCGTAGGAGGACCCCGGTTTTGACCCCCCCCCCCCCCCCACCCGTATTTTTTTTCAAAGCTTAGTTTTATCTTTTTCTGATAGTACCATATTTCCATAACCTAACCCCCCCCCCTACCCCCGGGTTTCGTACTCGAAATTTTACCTGGCAATACTTGGTAAAGTATGCCATCTGCTGAATTGTGATGCCGTGGACAGACACTTGTATGCTGGCTGATGAAACGTATGGCCTGTGACCTTTTGAGTCAAATTATATAGTTAGTTATTCTAGGGTTGTCATGGTGACCAATTTTAAAGGCAGGTAGTTAAAGTGCTATCAAGTTATGTGGAGGTAGATGTTGATGTAACAAATGGTAAATAATCCTCCTGTGTGACGGTGAATGTTGAAGTAAACTATGGTAAATAATCCTCCAGTGTGACGGTGAATGTTGAAGTAAACTATGGTAAACAATCCTCCAGTGTGACGGTGAATGTTGAAGTAAACTATGGTAAACAATCCTCCAGTGTGACGGTGAATGTTGAAGTAAACTATGGTAAACAATCCTCCATTGTGACGGTGAATGTTGAAGTAAACTATGGTAAACAATCCTCCAGTGTGACGGTGAATGTTGAAGTAAACTATGGTAAACAATCCTCCAGTGTGACGGTGAATGTTGAAGTAAACTATGGTAAACAATCTTCCAGTGTGACGGTGAATGTTGAAGTAAACTATGGTAAACAATCCTCCAGTGTGACGGTGAATGTTGAAGTAAACTATGGTAAACAATCCTCCAGTGTGACGGTGAATGTTGAAGTAAACTATGGTAAACAATCCTCCAGTGTGACGGTGAATGTTGAAGTAAACTATGGTAAACAATCCTCCAGTGTGACGGTGAATGTTGAAGTAAACTATGGTAAACAATCCTCCAGTGTGACGGTGAATGTTGAAGTAAACTATGGTAAACAATCCTCCAGTGTGACGGTGAATGTTGAAGTAAACTATGGTAAACAATCCTCCAGTGTGACGGTGAATGTTGAAGTAAACTATGGTAAACAATCCTCCAGTGTGACGGTGAATGTTGAAGTAAACTATGGTAAACAATCCTCCAGTGTGACGGTGAATGTTGAAGTAAACTATGGTAAACAATCCTCCAGTGTGACGGTGAATGTTGAAGTAAACTATGGTAAACAATCCTCCAGTGTGACGGTGAATGTTGAAGTAAACTATGGTAAACAATCCTCCAGTGTGACGGTGAATGTTGAAGTAAACTATGGTAAACAATCCTCCAGTGTGACGGTGAATGTTGAAGTAAACTATGGTAAACAATCCTCCAGTGTGACGGTGAATGTTGAAGTAAACTATGGTAAACAATCCTCCAGTGTGACGGTGAATGTTGAAGTAAACTATGGTAAACAATCCTCCAGTGTGACGGTGAATGTTGAAGTAAACTATGGTAAACAATCCTCCAGTGTGACGGTGAATGTTGAAGTAAACTATGGTAAACAATCCTCCAGTGTGACGGTGAATGTTGAAGTAAACTATGGTAAACAATCCTCCAGTGTGACGGTGAATGTTGAAGTAAACTATGGTAAACAATCCTCCAGTGTGACGGTGAATGTTGAAGTAAACTATGGTAGACAATCCTCCTGTGTGACGGTGAATGTTGAAGTAAACTAAGGTAAACAATCCTCCTGTGTGACGGTGAATGTTGAAGTAAACTCGTCTCCAGTGTGTCGATGGATGTTGAGGGAAACAATGGTAAACTATCCTCTAGTGCGACGGTGGATGTTAAGGAAAACATTCCTTCAGTATGACGGTGAATGTGTACTGTAGGTAAACTATTCTTCAATGTGACGGTAAATCCTCCAGTGCGACTGGGGATATTTATGTAAACTATGGTAAACTATCCTCCAGTGTGACGGTGAATGATCAGGTAAACTATCCTCCAGTGTGACGGTGAATGATCAGGTAAACTATCCTTTAGTGTGACGTGGATGTTGAGATAAACTATCCTCCAGTGTGACGGTGGATGTTGAGGTAAACTATTGTAAACTATATTGAGGTAAACTATGATAAACTATCCTTCAGTTTGACAGTGGATGTTGAGGTAAACTATGATAAATTATCCTTCAGTTTGACAATGGATGTTGAGGTAGAATATTGTAAACTATCTTCCAATGTGACATTGGATGTTGAAGTAAACTATATGCCAGTGTAATAGTGGATGTTGGATCATGCACCAGCAGGTGTGATGTGGGGAGGGTGAAAGTGATTATTATGACACTTGCGTATTTACAGAGAAGCACATCAGTCATCAGAGGGACACACACACACACACACAAACACCGAAGCACACACACACAAACACCGAAGCACACACATACACACACACACACTACTACTACTATTACTACTACTTTGCTGTCACAAGGAATCGAGTAAGACGATCATCCAGCTATGATACAATGATATTAGTTATTAAAGATGTCACCTTTATGGTGAGCTCTGAGGTAACCCGAGAGATCAATAGGGGACCGGCAGCGTCGTCTACAGATGATGCACGTGTGGAGGGCTACATCTAGTGGGGGAGGGACGGCGGCAACGTCTTTCCGATGATGGTGCTTGTCTGCCTCGGTATGCACTTGAGTTAACTCGAAAGTATTGACACCTTCAGGTGCGGTGTTCCTCCAAGCGTTAAAATATGGAATGATCGTTTCCCGGGTGAGGGGGTTGATTCGACACTTTTTCAGACTTGTCTTAAGACTATCCTTGTACCTCTTCAGTTCTCCGTCAGCATTACATTTACTATATACATTAGGCGACTGTAGATTAGCTGCTTTGAAAGTTTACTGTCGTCCTTTGGGGTTACATGGCCAGTCCAACGTAGTTGTTCATAGATAATGGCAGCCTCAATGCTCCTAAATTTGGTGTCAGCGAGAATATTGGCATTTGCTCTCTTGTCTTTCCAGCAATCCGGGAGGATGGATCGTAGAACTACGTTGGTGAAAGTTTTCAAGTGCCTGTGTCTCCTGTATGTGACCCATGTCTCGATGCCATATAACAGGGTGGGGAGGACCACTGCTCATTATATGTGCAACTTAGTAGATAATTTTCGCTCCCTGTAGCTGAAGACACAGGTACGGAGTCTGCCAAATGATTGAATGCACATCGCATCCGATGTTAAATCTCTTCATCGATGCCGCGGTGGTGGACAGTTGGAAGCCGAGAACCTGAAAGTGGGTAACATTAGAGATGGTAGTACCGTTAAGCTGCATGGATGGTGGAGGTGTGGCTAAGCCAGGGGCAGGCTGAGAGGGAATCTTAGTTTTACGTATAATCACACCCAAGGCCGAAGTGTGCATACGCATCTGCCTTGGTGTTCAGGATTTCCTGCAGGTCGCGTTCAGTGTGAGTGACAGGAGTGAGGTCATCCACATACTAAAGTTTAGTAAGGTACGCTGCCGACATCTTTGTTCCTGCCTGGAGCTATCTTATGTTCAAAGGACCCTTCATCCAGTACTCGATGTCCACTCCCCCCCCCCCCCCCTCCCTCAGCTAAATTGGCACTGGCACGAGTAAGGAAGGCAGCCAAGAAAATGGAAAAGAGAGTTGGTGCCAGAGCACATCCTTGTTTTACCCCAGTTTGGACGGGGAAGAACTCAGACTAGGTGCCATTGTACTGGACACTGCCGTTCATGACATTGTGGAGTTGCCTCACAATGGCAATGAATTTTGGTGGGCAGCCATATTGGAAGAGGTTAACGCCAGAGGGCTTTACTGTTGAACGAATCGAAGGCATTGATTACGACGATGAAAGCCGCGTACAGGTCACGACGCTGTTCTCTTTATTTTTCCTGAATCTGGCGGGCAGCAAAGATCATGTTAGTATTGCCACGTGACGGTCTAAATCTACATTGAGATTCTGTGAGGAAGTTTTCCGCCTCAGGAAGAAATCTGTTTAGGGAGGACTGGGGTGATAATCTTGCTAGTTACAGACAGCAGAGAGATCCCGCTGTAGTTGTCACAGTCTGGCCGGTCTCCCTTGATCTTAAAAATTTTGATGATGGAAGCGTCTTTAAGAACTCGGGGAGTTTCCTCCTTTCCCCATTTATTCTGCAGGAGAGAGTGGAGACGACTAGTATGCAGAGGTCCTCCTGCTTTATACACCTCGGCTGGGAATCCATCAGGCCCTGAGACTTTGCAATTTTTCATCTGTTTGATAGCAGTAGCTACCTCAGCCAGGGATGGGGGATAGCTGAGGTGGGTCAGCTCTGTATGCTGAGGGATCTGCTGGGTAGTCAGATCATGAACATAGGTGTTACGGTTGAACAGCGAATGGTAGTTCTTTTTCCCAGTGCTGAAGGATGCCTTCTTCGTCCTTAATTCGGGAGTTACCATCGACTGAGCGGAGGAGGACTGCGCCATGAGTGATTGGACCATAAAATGTTTTAGTAGAATTGAAAAATTCGTGCATCTTGTGTTGATCTGCAAGTTTTTGTGTTTCACATGCGTTGTTTTTTAACCATTCGTTCTTCTGATTGTGAAGTTCACGCTGGGCCGCTGCTTTCTTCTTCCAGAAGATAACAGCTTTGATCCAAGACTGAAGGTTGTTCTGCCAATCAGTTGAAACAGAACGTTTATCATCGATGAATACGTTGATTTCCGGGTCATTTTCATCAAACCAATCCTGGTGTATTCTTTCGATCAGGCCGAAGGAGTCTCTGCAGGTATTTGTCATGACTTTCAAGAATACCCGTTTCTGCACTGGTTTGTTTGTTGTTGGGTTCTTTTTCACCCCATGTTCGAGCTGCTCTCTGAAAGCATGTGCCACCACTGGATCATCCAGACGTTTTGTGTTAAAACCTCTTCTGGAGGTTTGTTGCCTTCGCCATTTTGGGGCTACTTGAAGTGAGAGTTTGGCTCTGACTAGTCGATGATCAGTGTTACAGTGGTCTCAGCCACGCATGGCTTGGGTGACAATGATGTAGTCAATGAAATGCCAGTGTTTGGATCGTTGGTATTACCACAAATCCTTGAATTTGTCGGCTAACCTAAACAAGATATTAGTGATAGTGAGGTTGTGTGCAGCACACTTGATGAGGAGTAGGCCGTCGGGATTACAATTGCATAGTCCATTTCTACCTAAGTTTCTCTGCCAAATGTCAGCATCTCTGCCAACTCTGGCATTGAAGTCACCTAGGAGCACAACTTATCTTCTCTGGGGATAGAGGTTAGCACTCTGTCAAGGTTGACTTAAAAGGTCTCCTTGATGACATCCTCTGCATCCAGTGTTGGGTCGTATGCACTGATGAAGAAGGCATGACATGAGTGATTCAGTGGAACTCGGAGCGCCATGAGGTGCTCGTTGATCCCATCAGGCATTTCAATTAGCCCGTGAAGGGTGCATTGGTGGATTGCAAAGCCAACTGCATAAAAGCGGTTTCCTCCGTAGTAGTCTTAGCCTTCCAGAAGAAGTTATAGCCAGAATCCCATTCTGTGAATCGACCCTCGTTTGGGAGCCAGGACTCCCTAATGTCTGCTATGTCGATATTATACCTAGCCAACTCTTTTGCCACAAGGGCGGATCTTCTTTCTGGACATTCATTTGTGCCAGTATCCAGAAGGGTCCTGACATTTCATGCAGCAACCAAAAGAGGTTGCATAGCTTTTTGTTTTGATCTTTGATTATGATTGTGTTTTCGACCGAATGAGGATGACCTTACTGGGTGCTGGGTGTTGTTGCCCAGTAAGGGTGTTTTTAGGCAGGCTATCTTTAGGGAACCTTTTTTAACCCCTTCCCCATGTGGGGTGAGAAGATTGGCCCCTCGAAAGGGGCTGCTTAGTCGCACAGACTGGACCGGATTGCACTGCTGCTAGATCCCAGTGCATAAACGACCATATTACCTATGTCGCCCATTGCAGAGTTGTAACTAGAGACTCCTGGCAGTCATATCTGCCTGTCCATCGCCACTCGTCCGTCGCCAGAGGACTTTTTGTTGGTACAGGGGTTTTGATGATGATGAGAAGTATGATGAGCTGGAGGATGTCTGCGTGTGAGTTGAATCGTGTGGGGAGGCAGGAGCGCAGGCTGAAACCACACATATTGGCTCTCCCTTTTCCCAATCCATTGGTGCAAGTGTTACAACGACTGGGGACAGATATAGTTGCAATGGACTGCCGATTTCCCAGTTTGTTGGGTTTCGCCTTTGTAGCCTGCCCTTCTTGCATTGCTCTTACCCACTGGTGTAGTCGCTGGGTTCCTGTGTTGGTCACCTCGTCCGCCTATACCGCCGTTGGGGTCTTGCTGGAGTTCTTAAAACGTGTTGCCTGTTGCGGGGCTCCACCACCGATTTTTTGTTCGGGGTTTACTCCTGTAGCCTTAGACCTTCCAAGGTTAATCCACAAAGCAGCGGGTCTATGCGCCGTCCTTAGGGGCCCACTGTTGCTCCGAGAATCCCCTGCTGGTCTAGCCTGGGCCCATGAGGCACCCAGCTACCTTGTGTTGCCACGAGGACGCACAGCAGGCGTCTTGATGGTGAAGAGGCTGTGTACTTTCAGCGGTAGACTTAATGCAAGTTGCTTCCCTGTTCGCCACAAGGGCTATCCAGCTATGATAGCTGAAAGCAAGAGAAGCAAGCAGTGCTTGCACCTTAACACTAAAAAAAAGGCTGCCATGCTAGACGCATTACACAACCCTGTGCACACACACACTCACACTACTACTACTTTTTTTTTTTTTTTTTTTTTTTTTTTTTTTTTAGCGTGGCCTCCAGCCTCCCCCAATAGCCACACCTTCGCCACCATTTATTTACCTTAATATTAAATATCCTAATACATAAGAAGCTATCCTAACTGTGTTAAATTAGTTGAGCCACAGATCTATGTGGCATTCAGTGACTGTAGCCTCATAGTCAATATCTGCAGCAGTTGTCGGAGTAGGGGCAGAAGCTCTCGTTCCCCTGAGGCAGAGCAAAGCCGACCGAAGGAGAGAGAAGGACAGTCGACATCTCATCCAGGCTGTAACATAACTTCTGGGCTGCTGCTTCTGTTCGGAGATCAGCTCCGCGAGTCTGGCGTAGAAACATCTTGCACTTGGGCCCATCCCACCAGAGGTTGTGAACACTAGAGGAGTGAAGCTGCCTTGATCAACATTTTGAATTCTCTCCCCATATGCCCTTCTCTTGTCGTTCTCGTTCCTCCTATGTGCAGCATTGAGAGCTAGGTTACGGTGACAAACGGCCATGGGATCAAAAATCCTGATGTCGAAGAAAGCTCGCTGTCCCCGCGTCCAGAATCCTCGAGCACTGACGTCCACACGGGCTTCGTTAGATGTGTTTGAAGTCCTGTGTTGGAAGATCTCGCCATCCAGTGGAAGGAGGGTCGGTTCTACCATAACGTCCCGGCAGATTTCCTTCAACATATTTGCTGTGAGATCCCTTACCTCGTCATGCCTCATGCATATGAAGCCCCCCCTTCTTGCAGACCATGGCGTGATCGCCATCATAGGAAGAGCCACACACGCATTGGGAGGGCAAACCATCTGCTGGCCAACCGTACCTTAGAGCCATGGCATCTGTAAATTCTTGTTTGTTAAGGCTGAAACCATTTGCCCTTATCGGTAACGTTGTTAACCAGTTCGAGGCGCCCACCTCCTGCGCTATAGCTACTTTTTTTGTTAAATTTTCTGGAACCTGCAGCAATAGTTGCTGCAACATGTCATTTTGGCAGTGCTGCCGATCTGTTGTATTGGACCTACGGATCTTATTAACTTCGCTGGTGTCCATTTCCCCTGTTGCATTCTGGGCTATTATGTGGTCAGTGAGGGCTGCCGTGAGCTTAAGTGAATTTTGATGTTCAGAGTCAGCAATCTCCTCTGGATTAGTTAGTCCCATCCCTCCCAGTCTTGGTGGAAGTGCAAGAAGTGTTCTTTCTGCTAGGGTTAAGTCAGGGTGTTTCACTAGTTTGGGAATGAACTTGACACTGATTGCTTCTTCCAAAGGGTGGAGGAGGGGTCCGATCTCAGGGATGGTACGCATCAGGTAGTTCCAACGATGCTTGACTCCATGGGTGAATGCTGCAAAGGCTGCATGTGGCTCTGTGTTAGCAATCTCCGATAGAGCTTGGATTTCGCTAACCCACTCATTCACCTTTCCCGCGACGTACTGGGTCTTGAAGTCCGTAGTGCCAATTACTGCGCCTAGATGTCTTTGGCCGTCCTTAGTTATTTTGACCTCACTTTCGCCGAAAACCTCCAATGCCCGATCATAATGATCTGGCTTCACGATGAGGAAGGATTTGCTGGCGTTTGGGTGGTACCCTATTTGTGGACCTCGCGATGTTACCAGGTCCCACCACTTTTTGATGTCCTCCACTTTTCCTGCTCCTGTAAGGTCATCAGCATATGCCACTTGTTTGACCCCAGTTGTTTCAAATTTTATTTCTTGTTGGAGCACTGATAGGCCTATTGCATACATTGCCATTACAACGGGGTCCCCCTTTGTTGTTCCCTCAGTCGACTGTAGGATGGTATCACCTCGTAGAGCCTTGTTGTTTACTATGTAGAGGTCTGATGGATTCCTATACGAATTTTCAACATACATCGCAAAGCTAGGACACTTGATCTTGATGTTGTGCAGTGCACCCTTGCGGTTAAGTATGTTGAATGCGTTTGAAGCATCCAACAGGAGAACGGCCTCACAATCACGCTGCTCAAATATCAATCTCATGGCGTGAATGGCCGCCTCCCCACCAGCCTGGTCACTCACAATCGATTATGACGATCATCCATCTGTGAGACAATGATATGGTGTATCAAGTATGTCACCTTCGTTGGTGAGTTTTAAGATGACTAAAGAAGCCAATACGGCACCGGCAGGGTCATTCGCAGATTTAGCACAAGTTGGGGGGCTACATCGATTGCGGGAGGGACGATGGCAGTGTTTTTCCCGCGTTGGCGTTTGTCTGCCTCGGTTTGCAGTTGGGCTAATTCGAAAGTACTGACACCTTGTGTGGTGCTCCTCCAAGTGTTATGGTGTGGAGTAATTGTCTCCCTGGTGAGGGGGTCGATTTGGTACTTTTCAGGTTTGTCTTCAGACTATCCTTATACCTTTTCAGTTGCCCTCCAACTTTATGTTTACTATTCGTTAGGTAACTGTCAAGTAGCTGCTTTGGCAGTCTACTGTCGTCATTTTGGGTAACATTGCCAGTCCAATGTAGTTGTTCATGCACAATGGTAGCCTCGATGCTCCTACAGTTGGTGTCAGCAAGAATACTGGCATTTGTTCTCTTGTCTTCCCAGCAAACTCGGAGGATGGAACGTAGACTACGTTGGTGAAAGTTTTCAAGTGTCTTGAGGTGCCTCCTGTATGTGACCCATATCTCGCTGCCATATAGCAGGGTGAGGAGGACCACTGCTCGATAAACGTGAAACTTTATAAGATTATTTCAGCTCCCTTCAGTTGAAGACACGGGTAGAGTCTGCCAAAGGCTTGAGATGCACATCTGATCCGAAGTTGAATCTCTTCATCGATGTCCGCACTGGTGGACAGGTGGGAGCAGAGATACCGAAAGTGGGTAACATTAAAGAGGGTAATACCTTTAATCTGGATGGATGGTGGAGATGTGGCTGAACCAGGGGTCAGCTGAAAGAGAATCTGGGTTTTACGTACATTCACCTCAAGGCCGAAGTGTGCAGAAGCATCTGCATAGGTGTTCAGGATCTCCTGTAGGTCGCGTTCAGTGTGAACGACAAAGGTGAGATCGTTTGCATACTGACGTTCAGTAATGGAAGCTGTTGACACCTTTGCTCTTGCCTGGAATCGTCTTAGGTTGAAAAGACCCTTTATTTGGTACTCGATGTCCACTCCGCCGGCTAAATTGGCACTGACACGAGTAAGGAAGGCAGCCAAGAAAATGGAAAAGAGAGTTGGTGCCAAAACACATCCTTGTTTTAATCCCGTTTGGATGCGGACGAACTAAGACTGGGTGCTACTGTGCAGGACACTGCCGTTCATGCCATCGTGGAGTTGCCTCACAATGGCGATGAATTTGGGTGGGCAACCAAAACGGCTGAGGGTCCGCCAGAGGGCTTCCCTGTTGACTGAGTCGAAGGCCTTGGTTAGATCGATGAAAGCCATGTACAGGTCACGACGCTGTTCCTGCGCTTTTCCCGAATTTGACAGGCAGCAAAGATCATGTCAGTGGTGCCACGTGATGGTCTTAAGCCACATTGAGATTCTAGAATTAAGTTTTCCGCCTCAGGAAGAAGTCTGTTTAGGAGGACTCGGGCGATAATCTGGCCAGCTACGGACAGCGGCGAGATCCCGCGGGAATTGCCACAGTCTGACACACACACACACACACACACACATATGCAATGAATTTTACCAAATTCTTTATATTGTAATTTTGTCCTTCAGTAACCAAAGTCTTTGTCAAGTGTACCAAGCTAGTTCCTTATTTATACAACAACGTTTAAACCCTCAGAAAAAAACATATTAATTCATCATGCTAAGAAATCAGAGAACTTACCGTAACCTTGACGCTGACTGAAGACCTTGTGTAAGACAGTGTGATGTGCCTTAAGTGGTATAGATCTCCAGCTTGATCGATCATGTTTCGTTCTGTTCATTCATGTATAATGTATATTAAATCCATCGCCACAGAGAGCTACTGTATGTATCGTTCGTTCTGTACCAACCATTGTTCTTCTGTTTCTTCATTTTACATCTATTTTATTGCTACTGTAATTACCCGAGGTTTTACCAGACTTTTTTTCCACTGATATGTGACCTTTATCAGTGTTATAGTTAGTGGTAGATGTTTGTTGCTGTGGTTCAGGTGACATCAAAATCAGCTCACCGGCAGCATAATGGGTGACGTCAAACAGTTTTGTCCTTAGTAGGATTCTATTTTCCTTCTTACATCAAAGTGGACCATAGCAAAGTGCTTAATGGCTTTTATAAACTGGAAGGGCCTCAAGTATATATTCTCAATTGAAGTATTTGTCTTTTGTTCTTTGTGTACATAGTTCATCACAGCTCTGTTATTAATTTTGTGTAACAGTTATTCTCGATCCTCCAGCCCGATAACAATACTGTACTGTGAATACTAGACGACCGGATCTATAATTGTTTCCTTTGTAGTGTATAAAACTCTCCCCGTGACGTATGTAATATATAAACGTCACCTTTAAACTGTGTTATACAAAATATATATATATATATATATATATATATATATATATATATATATATATATATATATATATATATTATACACACACACACACGTGTATGTGTAAAGAGAGAGAACACAATTACTAATTATTTACAGTAAGAGTATTCGTAATATCTTTGATTTACTGTAGATATAAAAACGAGACTAAAAAGCGGTGAAATTTTTCACACACTGTATTCACCAGTGCCTTTTATGTAAGCAAATACATCACATCACAATATCATCACATGCTAATTAAACCATCCGCATCAACACAGTCATTATTGAACGAAAACTTTAGATCAGTGGTTCTCAACCTTGTTTGCCCCATAAACCCCTTTCACCATATGTCAGAATGTCATTCCCCCTCCTTTCCAAGATTGTCTGCCTCAAAAAGTGCATTCCAAATAATATGCATATAATACTGAAAATCCTTTATTTTTTCCATATTAGTATCAGTTTTCCCCCTCCTGAAAACCTGAGGGGGGGAAATTCCCCCCCGGTTGAGAACCCCTGCTTTAGATCTTACTTTTAAATGAGAGATTACCAAATACTCACAATCGTTTGTGTGGTGGTCCCATTAGGGAAGTGCAAAGGTTAGTGCCAGTGCCAGCGATCAAAAACAGGGACACACCTGCCCTCCTTCCCGCCGGGAGACAAAATACTGGCTATATTTAATCATCCCGTCGAATCTCCTGCGATGAGGCAACAAAAAATTGCCATGTTTTACATAATGCTCATGTCTTCTGTACACAGACATCAAAGACCTTCACCAAAGGTTGAAGATAATGAAGGTCGGGTGTAGTAGTGGAGGTGGTAGTGGTGGGGTAAAGATGGTAGTGGAGGTGGTAGTGGAGGTGGCAGTGGTGAAGTGGAGGTGGCAGTGGTGAAGTGGAGGTGGCAGTGGTGAAGTGGCAGTGGTGAAGTGGAGGTGGCAGTGGTGAAGTGGAGGTCGCAGTGGTGAACTGGAGGTGGCAGTGGAGGTGGCAGTGGTGAAGTGGAGGTCGCAGTGGTGAAGTGGAGGTGGCAGTGGAGGTCGCAGTGGTGAAGTGGAGGTCGCAGTGGTGAAGTGGAGGTCGCAGTGGTGAACTGGAGGTGGCAGTGGTGAAGTGGAGGTCGCAATGGTGAAGTGGAGGTGGCAGTGGTGAAGTGGAGGTCGCAGTGGTGAACTGGAGGTGGCAGTGGAGGTGGCAGTGGTGAAGTGGAGGTGGCAGTGGTGAAGTGGAGGTCGCAGTGGTGAAGTGGAGGTGGCAGTGGAGGTGGCAGTGGTGAAGTGGAGGTGGCAGTGGTGAAGTGGAGGTGGCAGTGGAGGTGGCAGTGGTGAAGTGGAGGTGGCAGTGGAGGTGGCAGTGGTGAAGTGGAGGTGGCAGTGGTGAAGTGGAGGTGGCAGTGGTGAAGTGGCAGTGGCAGTGGTGAAGTGGAGGTGGCAGTGGTGAAGTGGAGGTGGCAGTGGTGAAGTGGAGGTGGCAGTGGTGACGTGGAGGTGGCAGTGGTGACGTGGAGGTGGCAGTGGCGACGTGGAGGTGGCAGTGGCGACGTGGAGGTGGCAGTGGCGAAGAGGAGGTGGCAGTGGCGAAGAGGAGGTGGCAGTGGCGAAGAGGAGGTGGCAGTGGCGAAGAGGAGGTGGCAGTGGCGAAGAGGAGGTGGCAGTGGCGAAGAGGAGGTGGCAGTGGCGAAGAGGAGGTGGCAGCGGCGAAGAGGAGGTGGCAGCGGCGAAGAGGAGGTGGCAGCGGCGAAGAGGAGGTGGCAGCGGCGAAGAGGAGGTGGCAGCGGCGAAGAGGAGGTGGCAGCGGCGAAGAGGAGGTGGCAGCGGCGAAGAGGAGGTGGCAGCGGCGAAGAGGAGGTGGCAGCGGCGAAGAGGAGGTGGCAGCGGCGAAGAGGAGGTGGCAGCGGCGAAGAGGAGGTGGCAGCGGCGAAGAGGAGGTGGCAGCGGCGAAGAGGAGGTGGCAGCGGCGAAGAGGAGGTGGCAGCGGCGAAGAGGAGGTGGCAGCGGCGAAGAGGAGGTGGCAGCGGCGAAGTGGAGGTGGCAGCGGCGAAGTGGAGGTGGCAGCGGCGAAGTGGAGGTGGCAGCGGCGAAGTGGAGGTGGCAGCGGCGAAGTGGAGGTGGCAGCGGCGAAGTGGAGGTGGCAGCGGCGAAGTGGAGATAGCAGTGGCGAAGTGGGGGTAGCAATGGTTAGGTGATAGTACTTACTTGTGATGAGGGGAGAGGTGATGGTAGTGGAGGGGTGATGGTAGTAGCTGGAGGTTTTAGTAGTGAAGGTGGGATTGATTATGTAATAGTGGTTTTAGTGAGGGGTAAGGTGGTGGTTGTAGTGGTTAAAGGTAGGGTGGTGATGATAATGGTAGTGCTATTAAGGTGGTGGTTGACTGGGAAATAAATTGATAATTGTGTAGGTGTGACAGGCTATAATTGCGCTCAAAACACCAGGTGTGGGTAGAACCATCATAGAAATCTTGAGAAAGGTGTTTGGAAAGCGATAATATGGATAACAAGAGTGTATTGGTTATTTATGACAGGGCGATATTATTGAAAGTCTTAGGAGAAGTACAGTTTGAGCTCGGAAGAGGATGGGATGGGTCAAGTGTAGGCATATAGAAGTAATAAGCATGTGGAGGAAGGAAATGTTTTGCTGCAATTATAAATATGAAATTATATTGTCGTTGGAAAACAAAGTAGGAAATAATACAAATATATGGAATAATGGGAAATTCCTGAATGATGTACAAGAACCCAAAATTCCTGGAAAAGGTGAACAAGTTTCAAATGAAAGTAGGATTACGTCAATGATGCATAAATATTTTCATGGCTTTTCAGTAATCTAATGGATGCAGAAGGAAGGATGATGATGAGGGGGAGAACGTTTGATTGATAGAAAACTGGGGAGCAAATGAAGAGGTGAATCAACTGCTCTTTACAGATGACAGTAATCGGAGTTACTCAAAGGAAAATTCGCCGCTATTGTTAATGAATGTGTTTGGGACAGTATGCAGTAGGAAAGAGTTGATAGTGACTCTGAGCAAACATAGTGATGAACAAAAGAAGAGAGGGAAAGTAGGACAAATGAACATTAGCTTAAATGGGGACATAATGGACGAGGTGAGGTCCTTCAAGCACTAAGTTGATGTGTTATTTATTGAAGCAATTACTAATGAATGGATCATAGGTCTGCTGACTGAATGGAGGCAAAGACAATGATGGAGGGAAATAGTTCACTATGTTGACTCCATAACTAAAAATACGAAAGGAGATGAGAAAGCCATAAAAGACGACCGATTACGGCTGACTAAGATCATTTGGACATATTCAGAGTTGGGGAACAAAAGGCTGGTAAAGAAGTGGATGGCAGGAGTGACACGGGAGGATCAAGTGGGTGTGGAAGGAAATGGATAGGAAGAAGAATCGTTTGTGTGTGTGTGTTTGTTGCGCTGCCACCTCACCACATGAATCAACTCACGCGCAGCCATCATCCAGCTAATCATACCTCTTATTATCATCAAAACCCCCAAAAGACCTATGGCGACGGACGAGTGGCGACGGGGACAGGCAGAGACGACTGCCGTGAGTATCTAGTCACAAATCTGCACATGGGCGGCACAGATAAGATGGCCGTTTATGCATTGGGATCTAGGCAGCAGTGTAATTTGGTCCTGTTTGCGCGACTGAGCAGCCCTTTCGAGAAGCCACTCTGCTCACCCCACATGCCCTAAACATAGCCTGCCTAAAAAAAAAAAAAAACCTTACTGGGCAACCGCACCCTGTAAGGTCATCCTTATGAGGTTGAAAGCTCAATAAAAATCACAGATCCAAACAAAAACAAACTATACAACCTCTTTTGGTCTCTGCATTGAATGTCAAGACCCTTCTGCATACTTGCACAAATAAGCGCCCTGAAAGAAGAACTGTCCTTGTGGCAAAAGAGCTGGCTACGTATAATATCGACATAGCAGCCATTAATGAATCCCGGCTCCCAGACGAGGGACACCTCATAGAACGGGGGTTTGGAAATACCTTCTTCTGGAAGGGTAAGCCTGCTGTGGAGAGAATCCGCGTTTATGGAATTGGCTTTGCCATCCGTCAACGAATCCTACACAGGCTAACTGAAATGAATATTGGGATCAACGAGGGCCTCATCGCGCTCCGAATCCCACTGAATTACTCACGTCATGCCTTTTTCATCAGTGCATACGCCCCAACACTGGATGCAGAGGATGGCATCAAGGAGGCATTTTACGCTAACCTAGACAGAGTGCTAATCTCTATCCACAGAGAAAATAAAGTTGTTCTCCTTAGGGACTTTAATGCCAGAGTTGGCAGAGATACTGACATTTGGCGGGGAACCACAGCCAACGGCCAACTCCTCCTCAGCAACTTCACTATCACCAACACCTTGTTTAGACAGGCCGACAAGTTCAAGGGTTCGTGGTAACACCCACGATCCAGGCACTGGCATCTCATTGACTACATCAGTCTCAGAGAAAGAGATCGCCGAGATGTCCTCATCACCCGTGCCATGCGTGGCTCGGACCACTACGACACTGATCATCGGCTGGTCAGGTTCAAGCTCTTTCTTCACGTTGCCCGAAAACGACGAAGGCAGCAAGCCTCAAGAAGAGGTTTTAACAATAAGCGTCTGGAGGATCCAGCGGTAGCACATGCTTTCAGAGTGTAGCTCGAACATGGGCTGATAAACAACCCGACAACGAATAACCCAAACCCCAGTGCCAAATGGGATATTCTCAACACTGTCATGACAAAACTTGCAGAGAGACCCTCGGCCAGATCGAAAGAATACACCAGGACTGGTTTGATGAAAGTGACTCGGCAATCAATGTATTCATCAATTATACACAAGTTGCTTTAACTGACTGGCAAAACCACCCCAGTCTTGGACCAAAGCTGATACCTTCCACAAGAAAAAAGCTGTGGCTCAGTGGAAACTTCGCAATCTAAAGAATGACTGGTTTAAAAATAAAGCATGTGAAACACAAAAATTTGCAGATGAGCACAAGATGCGCGAATTTCTAAATTTCACCAAAACATTTTATAGGCCATTCACTCGTGGCGCAGCCCCCATCCGCTCATCTGAAGGTAACTCTATAGGTAAAGACGAAGGCCTCCTTCAGCGTTGGAAAGAGCATCGCCATTCACTGCTGAACCGAAACACTGATGTAGATGTCCTCATTACCCAGCAGGTCCCTCAGCATCCAGAGCTGACCCACCTCAGCTATCCTCCATCCCTGGATTAGGTAGCTACTGCCATCAAGTAGATGAAAAATAACAAAGCCTCATGGCCTGATGGAATCCCAGCCGAGGTGTATAAAGCAGGAGGACCTCTGCTTACCAACCGTCTCCATTTTCTTCGGGAAAATATATGGGAAAATGAGGAAATCCCCCAAGCTCCTAAAGATGCTCCCATCATCAATATTTATAAGAAGGGAGACTGGTCAGACTGTGGCAACTACCACGGGATCTCGCTGCTGTCCGTAGGTGGCAAGATTTTTGCCCGAGTCCTCCTGAACAGACTTCTTCCTGAGGCGGAAAACTTCCTCCCAAGGCGGAAAACTTCCTCCCAGAATCTCAATGTAGCTTTAGACAATCACGTGGCACCACTGACATGATCTTTGCTGCCCGCCAGATACAGGGAAGTGCAGAGAACAGCGTCGTGACCTGTACATGGCTTTCATCGACCTAAACAAGGCCTTGGGCCCGGTCAACAGGAAAGCCCTCTGGTGGACCTTCAGCCGTTTTGGCTGCCCCCCTAATTCCATCGCCATTGTGAGGCAACTGCACGATGGCATGAACGGCAGTGTCCTGCACAATGGTACCATATCTGAGTCCCCCCTCTCCAAACGGTGGTTAAACAAGGGTGTGTACTGGTACTAACACTCTTTTTCATTTTTGGGGCTGCCTTCCTTACTTGTGCCAGTTCCAATTTATATGGCGGGGTGGACATCGAGTACCGGATAAAGGATATTTTCAACATAAGACAACTCCACGCAAGAATAAAGGTGTCGGCAGCTTCCATTACTGAACTTCAGTATGCAGACAACCTCACTCTTGTTGCTCACACTGAACGCAACCTACAAGTGATCCTGAACGCCTATGCAGATGCACATGCACACTTCGGCCTTGAGGTGAATGTACGTAAAACCCAGATTCTCTTTCAGCTGGCCCCTGGTTCAGCCACATCTCCACCACCCATTAAGCTTAAAAGTACTACCCTCTCTTAATGTTACCCACTTTCGGTATCTCTGCTCCCACCTATCCACCACTGCGGACATCGATGAAGAGATTCAGCATCGGATCAGATGTGCATTTCAAGCCTTTGGTAGACTCAGAAACCGTGTCTTCAGATGAAGGGAGCTGAAAGTATTATCTACAAAGTTACTCGTATATCGAGCAGTGGTTCTCCCTACCCAGCTATTTGGCAGTGAGACATAGGTCACATACAGGAGGCACCTCAAGGCACTTGAAAACTTTCACCAACGTAGTCTCTGTTCCATCATCCGTGTTCGCTGGGAAAACAAGAGAACAGATGCCAGTATTCGTGTTGACACCAACTGTAGCAGCATCGAGGCTACCATTATCCATCAACAACTACACTGGACTGGCCATGTTACCAACGTGGACGACAGTAGACTGCTAAAGCAGCTACTTTACAGTCATCTAACGAATAGTAAACGTAACGCCGGCGGGCAACTAAAAAGGTATAAGGATAGTCTTAAGGCAAACCTGAAAAAGTGCCAAATCGATTCCCCTCACCTGGGAGTCGATTACTCAACATCGTAACGCTTGGAGGAGCACCACACGAGAAGGTGTCAATACGTTCAAGTTAGCCCGACTGAAAACCGAGGCAGACAAGCGCCAACGCCGAAAAGACGCTGCTACCGCCCCTCCCGCACTCGATGTAGCCCTCCACATGTGCAACTCCTGTGAACGACTCTGCCGGTCCCGCATCGGCCTCTCTAGTCACCTCAAAACTCACCAATGAAGGTGACATCCCTAATAAGTCATATCATTGTATCATAGCTGGATAATCGTCATACTCGATTGCGAGTGACAGCAACGTAGTAGTAGTGTGTGTATGTGTGGGAATGGACGTGGTGCTAATGGATGAGGCTGGGTTGTAATAAGTGACAGATAAACCAGATAGAACTCTTGGGGATATACTGTGGAAGGGGAGCCCTACAGTAGATCACATGCTGTTCGGGGAAAGATTTGTTAGTGAAAATAGATAGGTCCTAATTTTTAGACAGCTGGAAATCATACAGAACTCTTATGTAAATGATAGTGACATGTGAAATCATACAAACAATTTTTTCTAGACGGAGAACCAAAGGATAGTCAGAAGAAAACTACAAATGAAATGAATGACCGGGGGAGAACAGCAGCCACAACAAACTTCGTGCGTTAGGCAGGCACCGCTTTAAAGTTGGCTTAGAATTAAAGTCTGGCGGTGTTGCTGGGGGGAAGAATGTGTTGTACAATGCTTCATTAGATAGATAGGGTAGAATCAAAGGCATTTCGTCTTATTAACTCTCCTCCTTCAGTTGACAATCTTTCTTCCCTTTCTCTTCGCCGCAATGTTGCTTCACTCTCTCTCTTTTACAGGTACTTTAACGGGCAATGTTCGGTGGATTTGGCATCCTGTGTACCGCCGGCAAGGCCGTGGGCTCGTAACACACGTCTTGCCCACGGTGCCCACCGTTTCTCTGTGGATGTTGGTCACACTAGAATAACCCGTTATAGTACCTCCTCCTTTCTTCACACAGCCAAACTGTGGAATGATCTGCCTTCTTCTATGTTTCCACACTTATACAATCGGTCTCACTTTAAAAAGATGATTTTCCGGCATCTTCGTGGTGTCGAGAAAGTCTAACATTTTTCTTTTCTTTTTTTTAATTTCTTTCTGTTCTTATATTTTCGCCCCACTAGGGTGAGCTAATTCCCGTAAAAAAAAAAAACACGAAAGAACGATAGTAATAAACAATACACCTTTAAATTTTATTGCGAAGAAGAAAATATGAATTTAACTGTTATATTCTATCATATCTCTCGGTAAATATTGTGTGACGTGAATATGTCAAGGACTACAGTCACCTGAGCCCTTGACAACGTATTCCTAATTACTTCTACCCCCTTCAGGAGGGAGACATCATTTTTCTCATATCTCTTCTTTCTTTTTTATTACTCTTTCTTCCTTCCTTTTTTTCTATCTTTGTTTATTTGTTTGCAAACGATGAACAATTTAATCTTCATTCCTGCAATCAATCAATTCATTTAATTAGAAATTATCACACTTCTACCTTGGTCCAATACCCCCGGAGATATTATTTCTTTCTTTCTTTTTTTTCTTGGTGTGAAGAGTAAAGTCTTTTCAAGGATGTAAAGATTAAACGCCAAGCAAACCCACCCACCCACCCACTCAAAAATTTATATATATATGAGAGAGAGAGAGAGAGAGAGAGAGAGAGAGATGCTGTTATGAGGAGTGTTTTTCTTTACCTTGAACTCCACAGCCTGATTTTCAAAAGGTGAGTTCAGGTATATTTAGTCATACTATAGAGATAAAATATTACTAAAACTCCTAACTTAAGGGGTTCTGATCCAATGTGCCGGGAATTGGTACAGTTACCTTGGTATACAATTTAAAAATCTTATGAATAGTTTTGGGATATATGTTTCGTTTTGGTCACTTTACAGGGGTCAAAGTTCACCAGAAAGGCTCAGTTTTGGGTATTGTGACCATATTTCCTCTGCATTTCAACCAATTCACCCGAGACAGTTCGAACACACCTCACTACAACCCTATACACGAATATACACACACTTAGATTTTTAGTTACTTTACCGGGATCAAATATCAACTAAACAAACTCAATTTGGGTTTATTTTGGCCCATTAAAATTATAGCCCAAAACAAGTCATATGAGACTGAAACCAGGAGACGTGTTTCATTCGCTTCTGGGTGATGTCGCCTTTAAGTAAGAATATAACACTTCCTGACTTGTACTTCATTTATAAAGCAACTTGCACTCAACATCTGAAAAAATACAAGGACTCAAAAATTACACTTCCTCACTGCCGTAATAAATCACCGCAGTTTATCATTGATTGGGTGTAAATGAATTTAGATGGTCAGAAGTTTCACAAGCTGGAAGTATTGACAGAAGAGGCATGGTTTCTCCTAGATGTTCTTGTTGGCCGATGGTGGGTACACGATGGTGGCACTATTGGGGTAGTAGTTCGTCATGATGGCAACTGTGGAAGTTTCTGTATATAAAGAGGGAGGGCGAGTACATGTCCATCTGGATATGTAATGCTGAAATGCTTGTAACTGTTTTTTCGGTGAAGGCCTGTCTCTGAACACGGGTAGTTTTAGTCAGTGGCTGGCCTCTTCAATAAAATATATATTTCATAATCGTTTAAGTAGATATTAAATATCATAATGTGTTTAATCATAATTTTCTGCTACAATGTTTTCGAAAATGAAAACCTTTAAGTGAATACAGAATCTCGTGAATTTTAACTGCCACGAAGCCAGCTGAACTAGATACAATCTATCAATCAATCAATCAATCGTCAGCCCTAACCTATTCAGTTTCCGAGTAAGAATGTCAAAGTCAATCGTATTTTATATAAGGAGTGATAGACGCCGCTTATATCCAAATAGCTAAACACTGTTTGTGTAAGTACTGTACAGAGTTCACTTCACATAGGGCAGCACTAACGTTGGCTGTTACAATGTTCAGTGCTCAGCTCCTGTATGGGTTATTGTGGTTTTAGTGAGGGTCTTGCAGTGTTCTGGCTGACTTCATTGGTGCATAAGTGTTAAGTGACCATCTGTGTAAAGTGTGGTGCCAATATCTAATGTCCGTGACCAGTTACGAGTGAATCATTTAAAGTTCCCTCGTGATAATGCCGGCCGCAGCTGGCTACATATTCTCTTCTAGATTGGGAACCAAAGACCTTAAGGGTACATAATTTTAGAGTCAAAATAATTCCTCCTTACCAGATCACGTGAGAGCCCCAACTTTGTTGACATTCAAACCCAGGTGTGTCCTCACTCACCACACTAAACTGTAGCTAACCACTGCTGACTGCCTCACATGTTACTCGTGGACCACATATTGTGGACCACATATTATTGCGCGGCGCAATCAGTAACAAAAGGTGAGTGTTTCTGTGTGTTAGAGCTATGTTTGTTGTCTATGTTGGCATAAATAGTGTAAGGCTTCCAAACTCTGAAGTGAATGGACCAATCTCGTCAGATTCCCCCCCTTCAAACCTGCATCTCGGTCAGTCGAGATTCACCTCGGACGACTCGGCGAACCTCAGAAAGGGCTCCGCCATTAAGGTGGCGGCACACTGCGCACTTTCCTCTAAACATGTTGCCCGTTTTGTTGGCCGTCGGCCAAAACGCCCAGCAGGCAGCAGGATTTCGGCTGATGCTAGAAATGGACGGGGATCTTTGCTGGCCGCATTAGTACTCAAATGAGCTTCATATAATTTCAAGTAAAAATTTAAATAAATCGTGGAACAATGATAATTTAAAATATAACACATAAACGTCGACATACTTCTATTTATTCGTCACTTTAAAACGTCTTTAGTATTATTCAATCATTATTCAGGGACTTCTTTGACCAGCTAGCCTCCGCCACTTTTCAAGAAACTTCACGACGCACCCAATGTCTTTTCTTTAGTTTTTGCAAATGCCCCACTTGCTTTAGCAATCTAATATAGTATAGGACTAGCCCTGTGTCTGTCTGTCTGTGCAGCCAAAACGGCACAATCGTTTTTCATCAAACTCGGTGGAAAAATCGAAAACAAATCTTAGAGTGGAACAAACCTGGTCCCATGTCGATGGTTTCTTTAGGAAGCCATTAATTAACCATTTTATTTACGCTGGAAAACAATGTAAGTCTACGGACTTAGCGCACCCTCATTCGCTGTACGCTGTCAGCCCACGATTGCAGTTATCGTACGGCTCCCTCCACCTCCCCTCACTTTTTTCTTAGCCTACTTTTTTTTTATGTTGTTTGGATTAGTAAAGAAAGGAAGATGAGTAAATATAAGAGTAAAGAAGGGGAAACAGAAAATAGTTTGAGATAACAGATGGGGTGGGGGGGAGCTGAGTTTCATCATGTGTCTGGATGCGCAGTTTCAACGTTACCAGACCATTTTCGGACCTTACAGTACAGCTACAGTGTGTACAATATATACTTATTCCTGCAGCTGACTGTACATGGAAAAGGAGAAGAGAGAAAAAGATAATAACAGGAATGCATGGAGAAGATAGAAAGGGAGAAGAGAAGAAGAAGAGAGACTGAAGCGTTATTATCCTTAAGAGGCGAGCTAGGAAAGGAGATGGGGTAGAGGGATAGTGAGAGGTGGAGGTATGAATGGAGAGATGGATGGACAGAATAAGAATGGTATAGAAGGAGACAAGAGGAGGAGACAAGGGAAGAACAGTGATAAGTAAAACAAAAATCAGAAGTATTTGGATGATAACATGTAGAAATTAGTCGGTTAAAGGTTGGTAAAAAGAGTAAGAATAATGAGATAAAACATAAAGAAGAAAGAGACACTTATTATAACGACCATGATTATAACAACCACGACCATGATTATAACAACCACGACCATGATCATAGCCACGACAATGATTATAACAACTACGACCATGATCATGACCATAACAACCACGACCATGATTATAGCAACCACGACCATGATTACAACAACCACGACCATAACCACGACTATAATTATAGCAACCACGACTATGATTATAACAACCACGACTATGATTATAACAACTACAACCATGATCATAACCACGACCATGATTGTAGCAACCACGACCATGATTATAACAACCACGACCATGATTATAACAACCACGACCATGATTATAACAACGACAATGATTATAACACCCACGACCATGATTATATAACCACGACCTTGATTATGACGACCATGATTATCTCATATACTATATGAATAGCCGTGTGTGTGTGTGTCTGTTCTCGGCAGCCGAAACGGCACAATCGTTTTTCATCAAACTTGGTGGAAAAATCGTACAAAATTCGTAGAGTGGAACAAACCTGGTCCCATGTCGTTGGTTTCTTTAGGAGGACATTAATTAACCATTTTATTTACACTGGAAAACAATGTCGCTGTCAGCCGGCCGGCGGTTGCGCGCTAGCCAAGCACGAGCATTCGAACTTTCACGCTTTGGTAAACTATACCACCGGACTCGGCACCGGGCACGAAGGGCCCACGATCACTTGTTGAAGAACTAGCACAATCCTGTAAGGCCTCAACTGTAGTAACAGAATTCATTGCGAACCTCTTCTAGATGATTTGTTGTGTCCGTTGCGTTGGGCAGACGCGCCAACAAAACATCCCAGTGTGACGCCGCCTTATACTCACTTCGAAGTACCCATCAGTGATGGTCACAGATTTAAAAAAATATTAAGTGTCACCTAACCTGGTGTGACCTGCCTCGAAGGCAAATGACCGAATGACTACACGAAAATAAAATTGAAATAAATAAGAACCTTAATTCCCTATATCAACTTAATATCACAAAAGAGAAACATAATCTGACTCCTTACCTGCCACCCCTTTTCTCAATGCAAACACCTGCTACAGCGTGAAGTCAGTCTCCCGGCTTTCATATTTTGCTCCAAGCGTAGATAATATTAACGTAGATATTAAACAGTTCTTGACGTTGATATTAAATAGAGCATCATGAAATTTTGCTGGCGTTAATAATATTTGGACTGACAGACATTCGGCCGTGGGAGAGATGGTCCACAGGTAAAGGTCAATTAGCGACTAGGATAATTAATTACTGATCACCTGAGAGGCTTTTGAGGATGATTGGTTAACCCTTTGAGGGAGGTGCCTTTGCCTTTCGAGAACAATGGTTTAACCCCTTTTAAAATGATTTTGCCTTTGAGAATGATAGTTCAACCCTTTAAGGATTATGGTTTTACCTTTTGAGGACGATGGGTGTAAAGGCCTGGCCTGTAGGATATAAATCCCTTGCCAACCTAGCCAGGATCTTATCAAAGGAAAGTCAAGAACCATGGGTTTTCAAGGGATAATGAACAACCGGAAATAAGCACAAAAGTTTAACTCTGTCACCACTCACACAAACATTTGACTGGAGTCAAACACAATTACTAAAACAAAGCATAATATATCACACAAAGTACTGTTATTTCATACGGCTGAAGATGAATCTTCCTTCTAACCAGCTCTGTAGAATGTTCTAGTAACGCGGTGATCCGCCCCTCATTAGGGTGAGGTCCGAGTGCAGCAGTCGGTCTCGCCTACAAAACTCTCAGGCGTCCGCTCTCAGGGAGAAGGTCCAGGGCAGCTTCCTCACTTGGCGTTGGTGGGCGATGTCTTGCCACACGAGAGATGCCAGGGCACGGACGGTGGATAGGGCGTGGGGGAAGTGGTGATCACGGGGCAGCCGTGGCAGTAGCTGGAGTAAGTAACCGGAGTTAACATCGAAGAGTGAAGGACCGAGGAATACGCCCCAAGAACCTCCAATGAGTACACAACCAGAGAAGGAATAGAACAGCAGGGTGAAGTATCAGCTGTGGTGAAGGCTGGTATTGTGTCTGACCGGCGACGTACCAGCAGCGGCCTTCTCACCTCTGTTCCCCCCCCCCCCCCGCCCCCACCCCCCCGCCTCCGTCCCCTTCACCCCCAGAGTGGGACCGTGAACAAGTGGATGAGCAGCGGACAACCTAACCGCTCGTTACAGCCCTTACAATGGGTTAACCTATTCTATATGAGGATTTAAACGTTTAAGATGACAGTTTAACCTTTTGAAGATGAGAGTTTAACATTTTGAGGACGATGGTTTAACTACCTTAGGCATATCGTTTAACTCTTTGAGGACTATGGCTTTAGCCCTCAGAGAAAGATGATTTAACGCCTTGAAGACGATGATTTAACTCTTTAAGGACGATGATCTAGCACCTTCAGGACGATGCTCCAACTCCTCGAGGACGATGATCTAACTCCTTGAGGACGATGTTCTGACTCCTTGAGGACGATGATCTGACTCCTTGAGGACGATGATCTGACTCATTGAGGACGAGGATTTGACTCCTTGAGGACGATGATCTAACTCCTTGAGGACGATGAGCTTAACTTTTTGAGTCATTAACTATACTGTAACCACAGTCTTTTTTTTTTTCGTTTATTACCAGTATCATCTTTTATTTATCTTGAGAGAACAGGTATGGTTTGTGTAGGGAAGACTATGGTCACAAGATGGCGCTGGCCATCAGTCAGTCTGGGGTATAACTGGCCGGTCTTAGTAACTAGTATGTGGAGCCCTGTGATTGGTCCGGGTCGAGAGGTAGAAAATCTGGTATGCTCCAGAGTCAGTTACGGAGCTGTGAAGTCAACATCTGGTCTCCTGTCTCCTAAACCTTAAGGGTCGAGTGTTAGTGTACTCTTATTGGTCCAGAGTTATTATAGTTTATATGGTGATGTTTAGGATTTAGTGATTATATATTATAGTGTAATAGTTAGGATTTATTGTTCATTTATTATTACTGGAGTTATCTGATTTCTTTTGTTGTATATATTTTGTATACAATTATGTCATCAGCTTTAGTTATTGTTGTAAATAAATAGAAAGATTGAACCTTTAAGGTAATTTTCCTTATTAAACGGGTTGTAGAATTTGTTATGAGAGGGGAGAGTTAGAAACTCGCATTGTATCGTAACAGGTTGGTATGGAGAACAAGTACGGTATTGAAACAATAGAAGATTTTTACATATACTGTATATATAAAAAAAAATCATATAACCTTTATCACTGCATACAAAAATATGCATCAGTAGCGCTGAATTCCAATTCTTCTACAGAGAGAGAGAGAGAGAATTGTCATGGTGGTGGTCCTGAGTGAGTGTTGCCATGGTGGGGGCCCTCAGTGAGTGTTGTCATGGTGGTGGTCCTGAGTGAGTGTTGTCGTGGTGGTGGTGGTGGTCCTGAGTGAGTGTTGTCGTGGTGGTGGTCCTCAGTGAGTGTTGCCATGGTGGTGGTCCTGAGTGAGTGTTGTCGTGGTGGTGGTCCTGAGTGAGTGTTGTCATGGTGGTGGTCCTGAGTGAGTGTTGCCATGGTGGTGGTCCTGAGTGAGTGTTGTCGTGGTGGTGGTCCTCAGTGAGTGTTGTCATGGTGGTGGTCCTGAGTGAGTGTTGTCGTGGTGGTGGTGGTGGTCTTGAGTGAGTGTTGCCATGGTGGGGGCCCTCAGTAAGTGTTGTCATGGTGGTGGTCTTCAGTGTGTGTTGTCATGGTGGTGGTCCTGAGTGAGTGTTGCCATGGTGGGGGACCTCAGTGAGTGTTGTCATGGTGGTGGTCTTCAGTAAGAGTTACCATGGTGGTGGTCCTGAGTGAAGGTTGCCATAGTGGTGGTCCTGAGTGAAGGTTGCCATAGTGGTGGTCCTCAGTGAGTGTTGTCGTGGTGGTGGTCCTGAGTGAAGGTTGCCAGAGTGGTGGTCCTCAGTGAGTGTTGTCATGGTGGTGGTCCTCTGAGTGTTGTCGTGGTGGTGGTCCTGAGTGAGTGTTGCCATGGTGGTGGTCCTCATTGAGTGTTGTCATGGTGGTGGTCTTCAGTAAGTGTTGCCATGGTGGTGGTCCTGAGTGAAGGTTGCCATAGTGGTGGTCCTCAGTGAGTGTTGTCGTGGTGGTGGTCCTGAGTGAGTGTTGTCGTGTGGTGGGCGTCAAGAGTGAGTGTTGTGGTGGTGGTCCTCAGTAAGTGTTGCTATGGTGGTGGTCCTGATTGAGTGTTGCTATGGTGGTGGTCCTGATTGAGTGTTGCTATGGTGGTGGTCCTGAGTGAGTGTTCCCATGGTGGTGGTCCTGAGTGAATGTTGTCGTGGTGGTGGTCCTGAGTGAGTGTTGCTATGGTGGTGGTCCTGAGTGAGTGTTCCCATGGTGGTGGTCCTGAGTGAGTGCTGCCATAGTGGTGGTCCTGAGTGAGTGTTGTCGTGGTGGTGGTGGTCCTGATTGAGTGTTGTCGTGGTGGTGGTCCTGAGTGAGTGTTGTCATGGTGGTGGTCCTCAGTGAGTGTTGTCGTGGTGGTGGTCCTCATTGAGTGTTGTCGTGGTGGTGGTCCTGAGTGAGTGTTGTCGTGGTGGTGGTCCTCAGTGAGTATTGCCATGGTGGGGGTCCTCAGTGAGAGTTGTCGTGGTGATGGGGGTCCGCAGTGAGTGTTGTCATGGTGTTGGTCCTGAGCGAGTGTTGTGGTGGTGGTGGTCCTCAGTGAGTGTTGTCGTGGTGGTGGAGGTCCTCAGTGATTGATTTTGATTTTGCCGCTTACAGCGGCTACTTTATTGTGCACCCCACACTCCTCCGGTGAGCGGTAACGCAAAAGGATTACAGAGTAGAGTTTACAACGGGTCATAATCATTAACCCACGTTGTCAGAATGTTACACAGTATTTCAATTACATTATTTGTTTAGTTCTATACATAAAGGGTAACTTATTCACAAATGCGTGAGTACAGGCGTGTGAGACAGTATGTCTGGCCTCACACTTTGTTATTCACATTTACATGAGACGTATTCAAGCACATTTTGTATATACAGTAGTTACTAAGTGCAAAAAAGTTGATACAATCTTAATATGTCGGCTATCTTGCCATTAAAGATTTAGTGTTGTGCCATTTCACACACAGTGTGCTTGGACCTGTCCCTAAAAGATTCTATCTTCACACAGTCGAGGACGTAGTGTTCAAGTGTGTGGCCATATGTCTGGCCACACACTTTACATTTAGACTTCTTTACATCTGCTTGAGGAACATACTGCCAGAGGTACTTATATCCTAACCTTGATCTAGCGGTTACATCATCTTGTATTCTAGTGATCTTGTTACTTGCTCCATATACATGTTTCACTTGATACATTTCATCATGGTAAACTATGGATCGACTAGTGTCTGTTTGCACTAGTCTACTTGCGTCAAACTCATCAATAAGTTCTTTCCTAATTACAGTTTTAAGGGTTCTTTTTGACAGACCCAAATTTTATTCAACGGTGTCTTTATTAGACGCAAGTTTGGCGAGGGCATCAACTCTGTCATGTCTTATTAGGCCTATGTGAGAGGGGATCCACAACATTTTGACCTTGACATCCCGGTCAACAAGGCACGCATATTTGTGTCTGGCTTCAGAGACAAGAGCGTGACAACCTGAGTCGAGGGTACCAAGGGCAAGTAGTGAGGATAGAGAGTCAGTGATGTTGAGACTGTCAGTAACAGTGGTTTCAATGAATTTAATAGCTGTGAGTATGGCAAATAATTCAGTTTGTAGAGTGGATGCCCAGTTGTTAATTCTAACTCCTTTCTCAATTATATTACCGTCAGGTTGAGTCACAACAAAAGCACTTCCAGCCCTCCCACAGGCGGTGTTAAGAGATCCATCAGTGTAGATGGTCTGTGTGATATTATCATCAGTCTGTAGAGTGTGTATGTGTTCAAGAGCTCTCAATTTGGCAGTGTGTTGGAGATAAATGCTTTGTATAATTAATTTTTTACGCGGATACGTCGGTATTGTGATATCGAAGGGAACTGTCCGCCAGGGTGGCAGGAAGCGCTGTTGTGTCTCAACTTTGTACAGGTGGTCTAGTCCAAACATCTTCATATGTGTAGCTTTAGTTTGGATCCATTTAGACTCAGTAGTCCCATGGTTAATACATTCTAGCAATTTTAAGGAAACAATGTTATCAGGATCACCACGCAGAAGCCTCAGGGCAATCATGAGGTTGACTTCAATTATTCTATCTTTAACACTGGGTATACCTAGTTCTTTCCTCATATTAAGTACTTTAGTGCTCATGGGACATCCTAGGATAATTCTGAGGGCTTTATTTTGCATTTTCTCGAGCTTGTCAACGCCTTTCCCGTCACGAAGGACCAGGGCTGGTGCGTGGTAATCTATCAGAGATCTTATATAGCCTAGGTACATTGTTTTAACAATTCTAATATTAGCACCATAGTGCGGGCTGTACCCCGCTACACTTCTAAGAGGTCTCAGTCTGTCAGTACATTGGCGGATTAGCTGTTGTATGGCAGGTAGGGTACAAGGGACGGAAACACCAAGATATTTAAAAGAAACATAGTCAATAGTGTTGTTACCTATCTTGAACTTGGCGGGGCCGCGTTTGCGGTTACCAGCTTGTTTGTTGAACACCTTAGTTTTCTCAGTGGAGATAATAAGACCGAGGTGTTCACAGGCTGCGTATACATGGTTCAGGGTGGTTTGCATTTCACGATGAGTTTTAGTATGTATAAGAATATCATCAGCATAGCTGATTGAGATATTGCTGGGGTTGACTGGTATTAAATTTGATAATGCATTCATAAGAACATTGAACAAAGTGGGGCTAAGTACTCCACTTTGAGGGGTACCAAGTTGCATATCTTTAACTTCACTTTTGTAGCCCTGAAACAGTGCAGCAGCCCTTCTGTTGGTTAGGTAACCACTTATCCAGTGTAACAGCCTACCTCCTATATCCATTTTGGCTAGTTCGTACAATATCAGTTGCCTATTGGCAATGTCAAATGCAGCTTTTAGGTCAAGAAATGTGGTGTATCTGTGCCTTTCATCACCATGCACAGTTAGGAATGTGGTGATGCAATTATATACACCTTTACCATGGGTGAAGCCATTTATGTTATGAGACGTGTTCTCTGATTCTATATAAGGGTCTGCCAAGAACCATCCTCTCAAAGGTTTTACACAGGCAGCTGGTTAGTGATATGGGACGAAAAGCATCAGGCTGTCCTGGTTTCGGTATTGGTACAACAATACTGCTGGTCCATGATGTGGGTAGTTGGCCCTCGGCATGACTCATATTGTACAATACCAACAATGGATTGCCTGGCACGCGCCTTAGTAGTCTAACGATGTTGTAGGTGACTCAGTCCTCTCCAGGGGAAGTAGACCTACCCCTGGCGAGGGCGGCGTCAAGCTCCCACTCAGTATATGGAACATCACACTCATCGTGCTGTTTGCCCAGCATGAAGCTAATAAGATTACTTCTCTCTACAGACTTCGCATCAAGGAGTCCCCGAGTCCCAGCTGGTAACATGTCATAGCTCGACACATGAGCCCACTTTGTTATTCGCTCATTCGACTTTTGCAAAGGGTTTGGATGGGAGACGTGTTTACTGTTTTTACCTCTGATTATGTTTGTCTTTCCAGGCTTTGCTGAGAGGGAATGTGCTGGTTCAGGCTGTTGACTTATGTTTCCAATGCATTTTGTCTGAGTTCGTTTACACGTTCCCTAGCGGCAACAAGGGAGGCTTGATACAATTTTAGCATAGAGGTGTTTTAATTTGTTTGTAGCCCTTACCCACCTTCCTGACTCTAGCCTGAGATTTTTTTTTCAGTTAGGGGTCATCATAGCACTGACTGAGGGGGCTAGAAGGTAAGCAGAGAGATTGGTTGTGTCAAGCTATAGGGGAGTGTCTGGCATATACAGTAGTTGCGAAATGGTTGTTAGATTGCTCAACTGCGTCACTATTAGTGAGTTGACCAAGGAAGAAGAGGGAGTTTGTCTTATTGTTTAGTCCACAGAGTTCCTTAAGATTACCATACCACTGACTGATGTTAGTCTTCTTCATGTGTTGCGGCTTGGTTGGGTAGTAGGACTTCTTTGCATCGTATATTTCACTCCATACCGTACCGTCCTGTTGTAGCTTATAGTCACCTCAGGATGTCAAAGACTCGAGGCATACAATTTTAGCCTGATCATTGCTAGGTTAACCTTTCATAATTGCTAGTTCCCAGCTTACAATGTTACAGATACGACTCATCAGGTTTTGCTCATTTACAATTAATGGTGTAAAATGTCATAAACTTTGATACATAACAACATAACTTTAATGACAGATGTGACATGTTAAAAAAAAGCCACACTCAATATGTAATTCCAAACAATGAGCCAACAATGTGGAAACTTGCGTGGTAACGTTTATCTATACATTCACGATAAGGGAGTATAGTAACGAAATATTGTTTTCTTCAGTATGTCTCATAACAATGTTTTTGTTTTGTTTTATGATTTAAGCTTGCTCTCACATTAGTGGTTTGTGTTGGGAGTGTCCCAACAGGTGGAGCACCTGTTGGGACACTCCCGGCAACTATGCTAAGCGCCGTGTAGTGTCACTCGTATTGTAAGAAGGCTCGCCTATGGGTTGAAAATCAAAATTGAACCAGAGGACTCACAGGGTCCGCTCCAGCGGTTCATTATGATTGTCGAGAACACAGACTTTTTGAGGTGACTGCGATAACTTCTACTGCTATGAATTTCTTTTTTTTTCTGACGTGCCATACACGATCATGTAGATCAGCAATATACATACAAATCTTTAGCATCATATAAAACCGAACCTAAATTGACCAAACGTACTTCAGGTATGATTTGACTAATTTATTAAGGTAATCATTGTCCTAAATGAAACAGAGTTAATTTTACCATACAAGTGTTAATTTTCATTATATTGTAGCAATAAAAGGAAAGCGTTTTCCCTATTTCGTAAAAAGGTCAGTCATTTTTTAACTCGTAATCGGTCAAATGCTTACTAAACGGAAGCATCCCAAGCAACAAATATATACATTTTGTTTATAAAGCTAAAGTATAATTCCCGATAACCTTCACTGGTCACAGCGGTATTTCACTAAGACACACTCACAAAATAATATAATGACTTATCCCCTTTTACAAATAAGGTAATGTTTTGAACCAATCCCACTGTTGTCAGCTCCTTTACTTTCACAGATGTTATTTCTAAGAACTTACAGACACCAGTAGTATATAAACACCAGCGCCACTGCGGTAACACAGTGTATATTATCAAATTGAAATGCCAATACAGGTAAACATCTTTGAACATAAAGGCATGTCAATTACAACAAACCGCTACCTAAGTAATCCGTCGGACGTGTTCGTGACAGGTGCGAGCAAATTAAACATAGTCAAGGCATTCTAGAACGCGTCAGACGATCAATGTTACGACGTGTACAGGCCTGCATTGAGACAGAAGGGGGTAACTTTGAACATTTCCTTTAGGTTGTAACAAAGAGGGGTCACACTGTAGAGATCTGTGAATAAATGATTACAAAAACCTATTGGGTTTCACCTCAGATTCACTCTCATTAATACAATATCTTAAATGTATTGTAACATGGAAACTATGCAGAATCTGACATTTTACCATAGAGACATTGTGGTTTAGAATTATCCAAGGATTCTATCCTCCAATTTAATGTACTCTTTGCTGAATCACCCTGGTAAGAGTAGCGTTTTACCGAATCCAGCTTGGTATGAAACACGAGGTTCCATATATATCTCATTTAGTCTATATTGCATGCGGACTTTCAACATATAATCAATGACCTCACCAACCAGGACTTGAACCACATAAGTGGCACGGGCAATCCCCAATTGGAGGTTCACGGTGCCATCAGCTCAATGAACAGGCTTTGTGTGAAATATAACATAGTCTAGGATTGCTTTTAGTGTCCTTGTGGCAAGGCGGTAGCATTCCCTGGTCACACACATAAGGTCGAGGTTCGAGTCCTGGCTGGTGAGGTAGTTGTCAGGCTTGTAGTCCTTGTACCAGTCATGGATGAAGTCTATGAACTGGCTTTCATGTTCTTGCTTGACTGTGATTCTACGTCTGTTGAGTTTACCACCAGTGGGGGTGTCATTGGCTACATGTATACTACCTGGGAGTCACGGGGTGTGGTGTTCTCGCCGTGGTAGGCAGGTCGGTGATGGCGCGCATATGCCTACACTATGTCGCTCTCCTAGTCTGGCTTGCTTCGCCCTCACAGAAACTCACTATATGAAGTTAAGATATTCAAATGAAATCTTTTACGATGTGATACACTAACATTTATACATAACGGCTTCCATAGTGTACTCCCTCGCTCAAGTATCATATCAGTATTTTTATTTAATTCTTGTAGTCTTCAAGTAAATTAGAGGAAGGTTCTTCATTCTCAGTACTTATTTACTGGTGGTCTACATCTCCATCTTCATAATGTTTATTGTTCATGAATACTAGAGTGTGCAGTCTCATGGGTCTCAGTACCGGTGAACGTTGTCACAGGATCTGGCGAAGAGGCCGTGAAACTCCTTGGTGACGACTCCGTGTGTCTTGAAGGTCGCCAAAGCGAGCTGCTTGAAAGTCTTGGCGTCGAGAACCACCAACCGTACCTGTCCAGGGAGAAGAGATATATTAATATGCATTTACATGCTAGTAAAATCGTCTTTATCAGCCTCACCTTTGTTGTATTTGTACTTTTGATCACTCTTCTAGTGACTCTTCACGACAGAGTGCGAAAAGATTTAATGTTTCAGTTGCATGAACCATGATACTCGTACACTAACCCTTATGTTGGCAGGGACGTCATTTCGTGGTCACAAACTAAATGTGAAGCAGCAAAATCCCACCAATTACCCACTCCAAACCCCACTTTATACATATTCCTTTAAATATACCAGTCGAAAATGTTTCGTGACCTAAGGTGTCCGAAATATGAAATCTCTGGCGAAGACCAACCCAACCGATACATGAATGCGTTAGAGGTAATCGCTCCTTTTCTACCCCACCAGACCTTGAGGTCTCTATAATTTGGGAATTGGCAACATCGACAGGATATGATAAATTTTGCATATGCTACAATTAAGTAGGTACTATTTCCTTGAGTATTTGATTAGCTACAACTTGCAGATCATTACACCGTTAACTGTTACTCTTCTTTCCCCTGTAAGTAATCCAATTGTCTCCAAGTTGAATAAAAGGAATGTAATTCATACCCTTTAATCAGCTTTTCACGGCCTTCCTGCATAGCTCCTCTTTTCCCAGACTCTTAAGGAATCCTTCGTATTTCACTGTTACTTTGTGTAAATACTGTACAGTACTTCTCCCTGCCTTCCTTACCTCTTTCTCTTCTTTTTCGTTGATGAGAGACGCGAGGACAACGCCGTCATCCTCCTCGGTGGCACCTGGACGCTCGACGAAGATAGGTTCTGACACCTGGAAGCCCGGCCCCTCCCACCTGAGAACCTCCTTACTCTCGGTGTCCACCTTACACAACTGCGTCAAGAAAACTAAAAGCGTCATTCGAAGAAACTCCTGGACGGAACAGAGATTTCAAGTAAGGATAAACACTGACACAATAGTTACAACAGACACAAAATTAAGCATTGCTGAGCCTGACTTTAATTTGGGTAACGACAAGACCATGATATAACTTATTAATTTAAAGTCAGGATAGATTTGAGAGCGAAATAATATCCAGCAGAAGATTGACGCTGCTTCCAAAAAAAAAATGAAAATATATTGTCTGTAAAAATGGGAGACCTCACTGTACTAAACGGGGAATTAAACAAAATCAACACGACCTCAAAATTTTTGTTAAAGAATGGTCTCCAACTTAACCTAACCTAACCACCAGGGTTTGGGTGTCTTAGATCTAGGAGTCCGTCTACCCAGTCACCAAAGAGTTACAACATACAGTGCCACAGTTGATTCCTACGGTAGGGATGAAACCGTAGATGTACCGATACTTCTTGCCGTTGAGTCTGTAGTTGATCCTGGGCATCTCCATCCAGGCAGGCGACAGATCCTCCGGCACACATTGGATAGCACCGGTATTCAGCTTGAAGGCTTGACATTTGGTGTCTCTCAGCGCCACCAGATTTCTGTCCACACTTGCTTGCTGTGGGGGTGAGATACACGTACTTCCAATTAATTCGAGCATCGAGTCTGAAGACGATTTTTTATTTTGCCATTCTTCGCGCATAAAGGATAATATTTTGTTATTTAGTTTTGTCCATTGCCACTGTAATAGCACACGGACCAAACTTGCATATGACAAAAGCACTACTTTATATAACGGAGTGGAGGCTCATTATTCTCTACATCGAACATGTAAACTCGGGTTTGAATTGGTCGACAGGATTAGTAATAGGTTGTTTATGTCATACATACTTACAAGTTTTATTATGATTGCATTAAATGTGTACGCGTGTCATGTGTCTTGATGTTGCTTAATCCTATGAGTAAATACCTTTATTTGATTATATATATATTTACATGTAAATGTCTATGTATTATCATCCTTATGTATACTGGCAGAGGAAAATAGTCTGGGAAGTGTTCATTGAGCAGTATAAACCATAAGACGGAAATATTTGATGATGACGCTCTTCACACTCACCGAGACATCGAGGGGCAGGACGAAGCGACGTGGCATGGCTTGTAGAGCCTTGTTGAAAGCCTTTGTAGGGTTCACGATGTTCTCCAGCCAAATCTGATTCACCACCTGGCGAGCACAAAACAACACACCATCCATGAATTATTTGTTATATTATGGAGTCACAGTTAGTGATTTAGATTATAATACGTTGCTTTGTTATTGATTTATGTTATTACGATCGTGTAGTATCGATGTGGAGAAAGATCTAGTAGTAAAGCATAACATCTTGTTAATAGATAGTAACAGTGAATAATGTAGATTATTTTAGGTGTTTTTTTACCGGTTGATACTATATATGAACTATATACTATAGGTATATGAAAAAATCTGAAAATATGGGAGTATAAGTTAATATGGTAAATTAATTTCAAATAGATGACAGAGATGTGAGATATGAGAGAGAGAGAGAGAGATCAAGGACAAAAAGAAAGACAAAATAAGAGACAGGATGAAAGACAGACCGGGTCAACAGACATAGATAGACTGAAGGGTAACTCACACTTCCATCGTCGAAGCAGCAGAGGTCGACGATCAAATGGCCGTCCTCCTCGTAGGCGTTGATGGCGTGGAAGGTGAAGAAGGTGTCGGCCTGGTACACGGTCTTCACCACAACGCCATCACTACGGCGTACCACACGGAACCTAGTCTGAGCAACACACCATACAGGTGATTTACAGTAGGGGTTAAGTGAGGACCTCTAGTGAAAACATTAAATAAATGAATCGACTCGAGAAACCAATACAACACCGATTTCCAAAAGCCATTCTCTCTTCAAGAATATTTTGTTACATTAAAGCAACCAGAATACAATTGCTGCACAAAACCTACAACGCTCAGTGTGCTGAGCTTTAATTTATTTTTTTCTAAGCAGTGAAGTGTTGGTATGCACTTGAAAATATGAACAAGGTTTAAATGAGAAGGAATTTTTAGAGAATATGTGGATATTAATGGCAATATATCATTAGACTAATACCCAAGAACAAGCACGAGAGGAATAAAAACTACGTTCTTGTGACTCGTGACATAAATGACATATGAATGTCAGACATACACTTACCTTCTCTTTGGGTAACCACTCCATGGACTGCATGAAAGACTTCTTTGTATAGTGGCCAGTAAGGAGCTTAGGTAGAGACATGCCCAGCGGCTGCTCCACCAAGATGAAGTAGTTGTCGGTGATAGAGTAAGAGTGGTAGTAACAAGGCTTCATCTTCCAGCGGCACGGGATAGACGCTACTACTGAAGCCTGGTCGAAGGGTGTCAGTACCTCACCTATTGGTCAGAAGGAGAAAGAAATGGTCATGACCATCATCATGTTTGTTGAGAAGAAATGCCCCGGTTTATCGACTGGGGCATACCCCAGTCCAAAGACAAAAGGCATAATTCTCTGGCAGATAAGTTGGAACTCCGTAACACACCTGATGATTAAACCCCTTTAGGTTAGGATAGATTAGGGTAAGTTAAGTTTGCGTTCGGGTGGTTAATCTTAAGGGGAAATAAAATGAGGGGGAGGTAATCTTCAGGTTATCCAACTGATAACTATTTAACGTATAACGATTGATAAAATGATCTGGACACCTACCATTGGGAAGTGTCTTCTTAGGGGGAAACTTGACAATGTTATAGGTGGGGCCCTTGGCACTCGTTTAGGAGTTACCCATATTATATACGGTGCCATCAGGATCTACGTGTGGGTGAGCCGTGGCCATGTTCACCGCCACGTACCTAGTGACGTTTGTCTATAATATGAAGAAAGCATATATCAATAGGAGGCTTGAATGAGGGACGCAGCGATAGTAGCTAAATTAACTCTCTCTCTCACCTTTTCGCCAATGGTCTTGAGGTCGTCTGGGCTGACTCTCCGCATCTTGTTCGTCTCGGTCATGGCAAACAGTTGGTCTCCAAAGAAGCAGACATTGACGGCGCAGTTGTCTGTGGTATCTTCAAAATCAGGGAGGGAAAACCGACTCATAAATCTATAGGAAGAAGGAGAATTTATATGTGTGGGTGTATATAGCTCTTGAGTGCATAGAAGTATATATATATATATATATATATATATATATATATATATATATATATATTGTTACGAACCCCTCCACCGATTGTCTTCATCTACCTACCCAGCACCACGAGCAACGCCATCTAGGGACGAAACACGAGTATGGCTCGTCTTAGTTACCACTCCCGGGTTTCCCTTCTCCATATCCTGGTTGTTGCGTCACTTCCGCCTCAGTCTACTTTGTCAGCTCCAATTCGAGGAGAGGACACACTTCACTCTGGGAAGCGACCACAGGATCACCTATCCTGGAAACCTACGGCACAGTGACTTTTTACCGTCTTCTACCATACTCAGCCTTGCCCGTCAGCCATCTCAGCTCCTCACTTAAGTATTTGTAATCTTGTATTGCCTCTCCCCACTCCACATTGCTTCACTATTGTTCTATGTTTTATTACTATGTATATACTGTTCGTGTTTAGGTTAAGTTTGGTTAAGGGTAGTTTATAAGCTGAATATTTTGTTAAGGAATTTATGGTACTTTATTATATACAACGAAAACTCGCATCCTTTGTCTACCCTTTTTTTAGTCCGATTGTCTTTGTTTTTTTTTTGTTGTTACCTGTTGGGATCTGGGTAGACGTATAACTATATTCTAAATCCCCAACTCGTAACAAATGGCGACCGTGACAGGACACGACCTTAAGTACCATATTCCTTCCTCCCTTGTTACTCAGTGTTAATTACCCCTCCCAGTCACTTCTGTTTACAATTGCTTTACGGTGGTTTAAAGTTTCCTTCATATGTGTGTGCATATATTGGTATTACCGTATAGTAAGAGTGACAGACGTAGGATAATAGGTTCCAAGTGTCATAAGGCTTACCTGTTATTACACGTGGCAGTCGTGTGGTAAGTCTTATCGAGTGTAGGGAAGAATCCGGATCTGTTTAATGCCGTACCCTCACTCCAGAGTAGGCTGTTCCATAGTTACTAGTTTAGAGTGAAGTGATATCTTGGGACGCCCCGCTCTACCAGGACCCCATAATTATAAAGCCTCCATTATTGTTCTTCTCATTATCTCATTCAGGGCTGTTAATCCGGATCTTTATATAAATGCCGTAATACGCCCTACCTCTTTCAAGTATATCAGGGTTGTTAATCCGGATCTTTATATTAATGCCGTAATACGCCCTACCTCTTTCAAGTATATCAGGGTTGTTAATCCGGATCTTTATATAAATGCCGTAATACGCCCTACCTCTTTCAAGTATATCAGGGTTGTTAATCCGGATCTTTATATTAATGCCGTAATACGCCCTACCTCTTTCAAGTCTCTTGTCCTTATCTAAGGATCTTCTCGGAAGAACAATAATCATAAGTGTAATTTCCCTAGGTATAACTTGGTTAGTTTCCGGGACTTTCTGGTTATCCACTGCCGTGATATTTTCTAGGGTTATCCACTTATCTTATCTTAGCTTTTGACCATTAGTTAATTTATCCTATTTTTATTAACAATGGCCACCTCAGGTTTTGATCTTCAGGATTTTATTGAAAATCCTTCTGTAGCTAAATTACGTGTTAATATCCTGAAGAAAGAATGGAAAGAAATAGCCAACTATTACAATATCCCATTTTCACAGCAACTGACTAAGGAAATGTTAAAAAATCATGTGATTGAAGAGTTGGTTCAACAAGAAGTTTTAAAAGAATCCGCTGTTGACAGATTAACGCCCATGTCCAAGAAACTTCAACCACTATCCACCACCCCTCCTCACCCAGAAGTTGCCTCAGGTCTGGCTAGCCCTCAAGAAGAAACACAACGAATAGACCCCTTAGAACTAGAACGAGCTAGGTTCGAGTTCCAAATCAAAATGAAAGAACTCGAGTTGGAACAGGCCAAGTTGGAGCAGGAGGCCAAGTTGGACCCTGAAGAAAGGAGGGAACAGGCCAAGTTGGAACAGGCCAAGTTGGAGGCCAAGTTGGACCATGAAGAAAGGATGGAACAGGCCAAGTTGGAACAGGCCAAGTTGGAGGCCAAGTTGGAGCATGAGGGAAGGTTGGAACAGGCCAAGTTGGTGCAGGCGGTTAAACTGAAAGAACTACAGGTGAGAGAGACAGAAGTCACTTTAACATCGGAGTTTAAATCAAAGGAAGTGGCATTAAAAGAGAAACTCGCTGCTTTTAACCCTGCTACTGCTTCTTCCCTTGTTCCCGGGTTTGATGAATCCGATATGGACGGGTCATTTAGGACTTTTGAGAAAATAGCCGCGAAGAATGAGTGGCCAAAGGACCAGTGGGTGTCAGTGTTAGTTCCTAAATTATATGGTAAGGCTCGTAGAGTTTATAACTGTTTAGACCAGACTGATGACTATGATAACGTAAAAAAGAATATCCTCACCTCTTATGCTATCACGCCAGATGGATACCGGCAGAAGTTTCGTAAACTAACCAAACCATTTTCACACACATTTGTTGAGTTTGCTCAAGAAAAGCTTAGGTTTTTTAAGAAGTGGTTAGAGGCTACAGAGACCTCCACATTTCAGGATTTGTTAAATTTGGTAGTCCTGGAGGAGTGGAAAAGCAAGATACCATTTCACATCTTGAAGCATGTGGAGGAGCGTGGAGAGGTTAATTTAGGGCGTGCTGCTGAGCTGGCTGATGCGTATGCTTTGTTGGTGGAGTCACTGGGCAGTAGAGAACGTGGTACTTCCCGACATGTTAGGTCCTCCTCTGATGATAACCTTGGGAACGTGAGTGGTAGGTCGAAAGGTCCCACACCCACTCCCCCCGATGCAACCAAGCTTACTTGTTCTTACTGTAAAATCCCAGGCCATACGATCCAGACTTGTAAACACCCAAAGTGTCGAATTGCTAAAAGTAGTTCCCTGGATCCCAAATCCAAACCAATAGCAAATGCCAATGTGGCAAGGCCCCATCAGGATCTCTTCTCTTCATTCACCTATGAGGGAAAAATTTCAATCGTAGAAGGGTCTCGTTCTTTCCCTATTCGTATACTACGTGATACGGGCGCAGCACAATCTATCCTCCTGTTTAACGTCATTCCTGATATATCTACCGCATTTACAAATGAGAGTGTTCTAATTTCAGATCTCTCGTCCCATTCTTCCTATCCTTTAGCTAAAGTGCACCTCCAATGTCCCTTGATTACTGGGGAAGTGCAAATAGCCATAAGGAAAGACCCAATGCCTGTGTGTGGCATTCATTTATTATTGGGTAATGACTTGGTAGGAGATCTAGTGGTTCCTAACATAAAGACAGTCGACTCTCCCTTACCTGTCAACTCCACCACTGACCTTAAAGAAACTATTCCTCATCTTTTCCCATCTTGTGCTGTCACCCGGTCACAGAGTGTGCGAAATGGGCCCTCTTCATCTAAAACCACCTCCAATATCTTCCTACCCACAGAAGATCTGTACAATAAGACGATAAGTAAGGAGGAGCTCATTAAAGCCCAACAATCTGATCCATCTTTGAATAAACTTCATCATGCAGCAGTTGAAGGTAAAGATTTTAACACCCTTCCGTGTTTTTATTATCATGAAGGGGTTTTGATGAGGGCCTATAGGCCCCCTGAGCTTGCCCATCTAGACACGTGGTCTGAAATACATCAAGTGGTAATTCCAGCTTCAGTCAGACCAGCATTAATTGCCCTTGCCCATGATGGTGTTTCAGGACATTTGGGAATCCTGAAAACATATAAAAAGCTCCTCCAACACTATTACTGGCCTGGACTTAGGAAGGATGTGTCACAATACCTAAAATCTTGTCATATTTGTCAAATGGTAGGAAAACCAAATGAAAGTATACCAGCAGCTCCCATTAAGCCCATCCCAGTATTTTCTACCCCATTTGAAAAGATTGTTGTGGATTGTGTGGGCCCATTACCAAAGACTAAGAAGGGAAATCAATTCCTGCTCACAGTTATGGATACCAGTACACGTTATCCTGAGGCTTTTCCCCTTAAAAGCATCACTTCAAAAAACGTAATCAAACATCTTTTGCATCTTTTCACTTCAGTGGGCATTCCTAAAGAGATCCAATCTGATCAGGGCACCAATTTTACGAGCAATCTTTTCGAACAGGTGATGAAAGACCTCAGTGTGGACCATTGTACATCTTCGGCTTACCACCCACAATCCCAAGGTTGCTTGGAACGGTTCCATCAAACTTTCAAATCAATGATCAAAAAATACTGTATAGAACACCAAAAGGAATGGGATGAAGGCATAGACTTGTTACTCTTTGCCATCAGGGAATGTCCCCAGGAGTCATTGGGATTCTCCCCGTTCGAGTTACTATATGGGAGACAAATTAGGGGACCCCTTAAAATAGTAAAGGAGCAGTGGTTTGACACTCCATCTATTAAGCCCGCAACAGTTTCCCAATACATTGACACTTTACGGGACAAATTAACTGAAGTCCGAACCATTGCTCAGTCAAACTTAAAAAAAGTCCAAGAGAAAATGGTGAAGTCCCAACCTAAATTAGTTAAAAGATCATTTTCTCCAGGTGACAAAGTGTTACTCTTTCTACCCATTCCAGGCTCTCCCCTTAAAAGCAAGTTTACTGGTCCCTATATAGTTGCTAATAAACTATCTCCTCTCAACTATATAGTCCATACTCCTGATCGCAGAAAAGATTCACAACTTGTTCACATTAATCTCATGAAACTTTACCATTCCAGGCAGTCAGAGGAAGACATCCCCGAGGCTGTAAGCCTACCTGTATTGCATACGGTTTTGTCAGGGCCGGAGACAGATGACATGGACCTATTGGAGAATTTAGACTTCCCTCTACCTAAAGAGAACCCTGCTAACAGTCACATACTCAACAATTTGGATGAGTATTTTTCTGTTCTGAATCCATCTCAAGCAAAAGATCTCACTAAGTTATTATCAACATTTCCTTAAGTCACATCAGACCTCCCAGGGTTTTGCAATATACTTAAACATGAAATTAAACTAATCTCAGATGATGTACAACCCATTAGGCAATCAGCATATCGTCTAAGTCCACAAAAAAAATCGATTATGAAAAAGGAGGTAGATTTTTTGTTAAAGCATAACTTAGCTGAGCCTAGTACCTCCCCCTGGGCTTCACCTTGCCTTCTCATTCCAAAACCCGATGGCACCTTTCGTTTCTGTACAGATTATCGTAAAGTGAACCAGGTCACTGTCTCTGACTCCTACCCTTTACCTTTGATTGAAGATATAATAGACAGCATAGGCTGTGCCCAATTTATCAGTACCATAGACCTGTTGAAAGGCTATTATCAAGTAGGACTCACGGATAGGGCAAAAATAATCTCGGCATTTGTAACTCCATTTGGTCTTTTTCAATATTTAGTTATGGCGTTTGGCTTTTCTAATGCTCCGGCCACATTCCAGAGGGCCATAAACTACCTTATTCAAGACCTAGGTGGGACGTTCGCCTACCTGGATGACCTGGTGGTGGTGTCGGACAGCTGGGACGAACATCTGGTGCGTTTGGAGATACTGTTTGCACGACTGCAAGAGACTGGATTCACCATAAACCTGGCTAAATCTGCTTTTGGCCGGGCCTCGGTGACTTACCTGGGACATATCGTTGGGCATGGTATGGTGAGACCCAAGGACGCAAACGTTGAAGCCATCTTGTCCTTCCCCACTCCAAGGACGAGGAAGGAACTCATGCGCTTCCTGGGGATGTGCGGCTACTACCGTCGGTTCTGCAGTAACTTCTCCAGCGTGGCCGGACCCCTCACAGACCTTACCAGTTCTGCGGTCCCTTACATCTGGAACCAGAAGTGCGACCAGTCTTTCCACCGCCTCAAAGCCTTCCTTGCCTCTAAGCCTGTAGTCCACCCCCCTGACTACACCTTGCCCTTCCATCTGCAAATCGACGCTAGTGGTGTCGGAGTGGGGGCTGTGCTCCTACAACCCGACCCAACCACTGATGTCCTTCACCCTGTGGCATATTACTCCGCCAAGTTGAAAAAACATCAGACCAACTACTCGACCATAGAGAAGGAGGCCCTGGCTCTGGTGTTGGCAATAAAGAAGTTTGAATGTTACCTCCAGTCTTGCCCACAAACAACCCTGGTCTTCACCGACCATAACCCACTCACGTTCATCCAAACCAACAAGACCTCCAACCAGCGAATCCTCCGCTGGGCTCTCCTCACCCAGCCCTATAATCTACAAGTCCGGCACATAAAGGGGGTGGAAAACCTGATTGCAGACTCCTTATCCCGAGCTCCAGTGGAAATGTAGCAGCTACTCTCCAGACGCACCAGGTGATCACCTCCTTCGCGCCCGCGCTACGAAGGTCTTTGGAGGGGGGGTGTGTTACGAACCCCTCCACCGATTGTCTTCATCTACCTACCCAGCACCACGAGCAACGCCATCTAGGGACGAAACACGAGTATGGCTCGTCTTAGTTACCACTCCCGGGTTTCCCTTCTCCATATCCTGGTTGTTGCGTCACTTCCGCCTCAGTCTACTTTGTCAGCTCCAATTCGAGGAGAGGACACACTTCACTCTGGGAAGCGACCACAGGATCACCTATCCTGGAAACCTACGGCACAGTGACTTTTTACCGTCTTCTACCATACTCAGCCTTGCCCGTCAGCCATCTCAGCTCCTCACTTAAGTATTTGTAATCTTGTATTGCCTCTCCCCACTCCACATTGCTTCACTATTGTTCTATGTTTTATTACTATGTATATACTGTTCGTGTTTAGGTTAAGTTTGGTTAAGGGTAGTTTATAAGCTGAATATTTTGTTAAGGAATTTATGGTACTTTATTATATACAACGAAAACTCGCATCCTTTGTCTACCCTTTTTTTAGTCCGATTGTCTTTGTTTTTTTTTTGTTGTTACCTGTTGGGATCTGGGTAGACGTATAACTATATTCTAAATCCCCAACTCGTAACAATATATATATATATATATATATAATCACACGGGAAAAGGGAAACAACGGAGCACCTTAGCTTTCGTCTTTATTAAAGGCATCTTCAGAGGCCTCTGAAGATGTCTTTAATAAAGACGAAAGCTAAGGTACTCCGTTGTTTCCCTTTTCCCGTGTGAGTTTATCAAGATTTATCTTATCCACGTTTTCATTGTGGATCTACATGATATATATATATAAATATATATATATATATATATATATATATATATATATATATATATATATATATATATATATATATACAGTATATGCTGATAACCACCAGGAAAGAAGAAAACACGAAGTTCCCAAGCGCTGTCGTGTAATTCACATCTTCAGGGGTGAGTACAGACTAGATAGAGTAATGCAAAACAAGATGTATATATTCATCTTGTTTTGCATTACTCTATCTAGTCTGTACTCACCCCTGAAGATGTGAATTACACGAAAGCGCTTGGGAACTTCGTGTTTTCTTCCTTCCTGGTGGTTATCAGCATATACCTAGATCACGCGCACCTACAGTGATTTACTTGCATATATATATATATATATATATATATATATATATATATATATATATATATACTAGCAGAATCGCCGCCCTTCGGGCGGCTCATCCGCTAGGCAACGGTAGGACGCCACCTTCCGGGAGGCTCCACATTGTCTCACTGTTCAGTCCTCAAAACTACTTCTTCCATCAATAGTTCATTAACGGTGTATGCAAGTTCCACCATGTTTTTCACTACAAAGGTACAGCAAAGTATATATTTTTAGCATTAAACTGTTATTTTATTGTCTAATCATCACTGCATATAGCACCACCCATCATCACTACATATAGCACCACCCATCATCACTACATATAACACCACCCATCATCACTACATATAACACCACCCATCATCACTACATATAACACCACCCATCATCACTACATATAACACCACCCATCATCACTACATATAACACCACCCATCATCACTACATATAACACCACCCATCATCACTACATATAACACCACCCATCATCACTACATATAACACCACCCATCATCACTACATATAACACCACCCATCATCACTACATATAACACCACCCATCATCACTACATATAACACCACCCATCATCAACTACATATAACACCATCCGTCATCACTACATATAACACCATCCGTCATCACTACATATAACACCATCCATCATCACTACAGATCCGTAAAGTAGTTAACTAGATTCTCGTGCAGACACACAAACAAACCGACATACTTCATTGTTTTATATATATATATATATATATATATATATATATATATATATATATATATATATGCAAGTAAATCACTGTGGGTGCGCGTGATCCAGGTATATGCTAATAACCTGAAGATGTGAATTACACGAAAGCGCTTGGGAACTTCGTGTTTTCTTCTTTCCTTGTGGTTATCAGCATATACCTCCTGGATCACGCGCAACTACAGTGATTTACTTGCATATATATATATATATATATATATATATATATATATATATATATATATATATATATATATATATATATATATATATATATGCAACACGGGAGCAATCCACAAAGACACCAATTTCAGACCATAGGCACAGACTCTAGGTGTACAGTATATACCAATTACTCAAAACGCAGCCACGAGTATTCAGCAACACAAACAGGGCTCAGGGCGGAAGACTCGGGCACAATTCCCAAAAACGAAACTTGCTCTCCCCACTCTTCCCTGTGGGGTAAACTATACATTAGTTTAAAAACACATTTTCGAAGCCCCACAAAGCTCCAAACCCTCTGAACCTAGCTATGAAAGCATTCTCTACTTGTTTTATAGTGGAACACAAGTGATCGTGGGCCCTTCGTGCCCGGTGGCAAGTCCGGTGGTACAGTTTACCGAGGCCTGAAAGTTCGAACGCTCGTGCTTGGCTAGCGCAACCGCCGTCCAGCTGACAGCGTACAGCGACATCGTTTTCCAGATGGTCGTGGTTGTTATAATCATGGTCGTGAGTGTTATAATCATGGTCGTGAGTGTTATAATCATGGTCGTGGTTGTTATAATCATAGTCGTGGTTGTTAATCATGGTCGTGGTTGTTATAATCATGGTGGTGAGTGTTTTAATCATGGTCGTGGTTGTTATAATCATGGTCGTGGTTGTTATAATCATGGTCGTGGTCGTTATAATCATGGTCGTGATTGTTATCATCATGGTCGTGGTTGTTATAATCATAGTCGTGGTTGTTATATTCATGGTCGTCCTTGTTATATTCATGGTCGTGCTTGTTATAATCATAGTCGTGGTTGTTATAATCATGGTCGTGGTTGATATAATCATAGTCATGGTTGTTGTAATAATGGTCGTGGTTGTTATAATCATGGTCGTGCTTGTTATAATCATAGTCGTGGTTGTTATAATTGTATAATATGGACACTAAGTAGTACCTTAAGCTGTGTATTCTTATATTACCCTATTAATTATGAATAGTAAAGTATTACAGAACATGTATTAATTCTATGTAATATATCCATTTATTATGCACCATGTTATGTATATGAATTATCATATTTACATTTTATGTATTCAGCTTGTGAATGCTGGCATCTGTACAGGCCAGCGCGCAGTGATACATACAGTGAAGACCACCAGTCCTTATGGTGCGGAAGCGAGTTTCTTGGTCCATCTCTGTATATCTCCCGCACGAGAATAAGAACCTATTTTTAAGATAACCAGTGTTTGTGTATACCCTCAGTAGTGAAGAACATTTTGGGGGTACCAAAGACGAACATAGATGGCACAGTGAATATTTCTCAGTGAGATACAGTGGACTAAGCCTTCCCGCCTGGACTGTGTTAATAGCGTCTCGTCTTCAGCTTCACCAAGGATTTACAGCAAGACTACACGCCTCTAGACTTAGTGTTGTGAAGTGCTATGCTGTGTACAGTGCTGTGCTGTGAAGTGAAGTGTTTTGTGAAGTGCTGTGTTGTGTATTTTATTCAGAATTGTCTGTGCAAATTGCGGTCAGATGACTAAGGGAGCTGGTCCAGCAGTGCGTCCACTCAAGTCTCTGGTCAGAGGGTAACTGAGGACAACCAGCGAGCGACAGGGTTGCCAACTCGGATTTTCAAATGTCGCTAGGCTGGTACCTAAAAGTAGCTAAATGTCGCTAAATCTTCCAAGGAAAGTCGCTAGCTATTATTCCCCCCTTCAGTAATTTGATGCAAATAATATTTTCATAATGCCGACTATAATGGACGGAGTATAAATAAAATGCATTATGTAAAAATATCATTTTTCAGATTTTCTGTGAAATGTGGCGCAAGAATATTGCGCCACATTTGATCTTTTTAACCTGAGTTCACTGCCTGCCTTGCTGTCACTAAACCATACTTCACACACTTCACTTAAGTGTTCTACCACACGAATAGAACAATGTTCAGCTACAAACATGGCCAGAGTTCCCTCCACTTTTTGTGCTTCACCAAGTTTCTTGAATGGTAAAATTGTCTGTCTTTCTGCACTAAACGGCTCTTCTGCTTTCTTGTGTTTATTAGTGTTTTTGTGTTTTTCAATGTCGCACAACTTAGCAGACAAAGTACACTTGCAAAATTTACAAAATCCTTTTTTATTATCTCCTGGCACCTCCAGAAGCCAATTTTTGTATCTGTCATCTCTGAGCCATTCCTTCCTAAATCGCTGCGAATACTGTGGCTTACCCATTTTCTATTGGGACTATGAAGGGTTCAAATTAATAAACAGCATGCAAACAAGCGGAAACTTTCCTTGTTGGTTTTTGGCAAAGCGGGTGAACAGTGTCGACTTGCGGGGCAACTGTTTGGAGTCTATGGGTCACCCATGGTGGACGCGTATGAGAAGTTTGGAACCACGCAGGCTTGATAGAATTAATTCTATAAGATGTTTTGCTAATATTCTTTAAAATTTAGCGTATTAATGAAATTCATATTGCATATCTGACAAAGAGGTAAGTTACCCAGGTGCTACAAAGGCGAAGGTAATAGACAAATAAATGACGACACGGCAACATTAGCCATGGACGGGCTGACATCAAGTGATCAGGAAATAGACGTGTCCCTCCTTCTGTACCACGACCCGTTCAAATGTATTAAACTTTTCTTATTATTTATTGTCCCTGTAACCCCGTTGCTATATATTATGGCTCGAAATTAGGAAAACTGAGTTTTCATGGACAGTCCAAAAGTATCCAGAAAGTCGCTAGATTTCTGTAGATATCTCTAGATTTGCGACAAGTCGCAAATCGCTCTAAAATGTCGCTAAAAAAAACAAAAAGCTCTAGATGTAGCTACAAAGTCGCTAAGTTGGCAACTCTGGCGAGCGACTCTGCCTAGTTGCCAGCGCTCGCCGAGCTTCCCCTCCCGCCATACACACACTCACAGACCCACCTTATATTAAATTCTTGCGAATTACTTCAGACTTCTGTTATTCTGTGCATAGATTACGAGGGGCTGACCCGGTCTTTTGCACAGATAGAGTACAGAAGCTGTCGGCATGTCTCGCAGGGATCAAAATGATACCCTGGACGATGGAGTTACGAGTTTTATTCTGGGAGACGTCTCCACTCACACTCAGGCCCCACGCTCCCCACAGTGACAACGCCCAATTACCCACAGAATCTCCTCGTTCGTCGTGAGCAAGCTCTCCTGCGATGCATGCGTCCACAGATATCCTTCAACTGATTAAGTGGATGGAAACTTCTCGACGCCAGGACGATATTGCAAGGAGAAATGAGGAAGAAATTCGGTACAGAAAGTCTGAAAAACGGCGCCACGAAGAGGAACAACGACGCAGAGAACTAGAAGACATACGTAGAAGTGAGGATGACCTGAGAAGAAGAGAGGATCAAGCCACATTTGAAGTCTTGATTTCTCTGTTAGCCTTCCCATAACGACTAGAGGTACTGGTACCTCATTTCCCAGAGTCGATTCAACAATTCCTCAAAAGGCTGCAGCACAAACGCCTCCCTCTCTGAAGTCTGACGCTTCTTATCAGATATTTCGGGAATGGCGTCGACGTTGGCAAGACTATGCAACAATGGTTGACTTGTCAAATTTTCCACAGCCTAAACAGCTTCGTATGTGCTTGTCCTTAGAGACACAACGTACTCTCGAGCACACACTTCAAGTGCCTCCTACGACAACTCTGACGGTAGAGGCCGTGCTCGACAAGTTAAAGGAACATGTTAAGGGACAGCTCAGCGAAGCACTCAGAAGGAGAGAACTCCTCCAATGTAAGCAGCTTGATGGAGAATCTTTTGATGCATTTTTCGTAAGACTCAAGAGATGTTCAGAGGAAGTTGATGTTTGTCTTGGAAATTCTCAAGTCTGTGAAGAGACACAACTCAAGACAATTATTTTAACGGGTGTTCGAGATGAAGAGCTAGTTCAGCGTCTCATTTCACTTGACCCCACTTCCTCCCTTCAAGATGTTGTTACAAAATGTCGAGCGTACGAGGCCGCCAGGTGTGCGACTTCAGCTTTACGTTCACAACCTGACCAGGTGAGGGCGGTGTCTTCCTACAGAAAGGGTAAGAAGCAGCAAGGTAACCCCACCCCTCACCCTCCAGCTACACCTTCAGCAGCAGCTTTGTGTAACAGCTGTGCGAGACAGCATGATGCCTCCCAGTGCCCAGCTACTCAAAGCGTGTGCAGAAGTTGCGACTGCCAGGGTCACTGGGCTTACACAGTCAAGTGCCCTGCTAGCAAAGTTCAGTGCAGACTTTGTGGTCGTGTGGGCCATTATGACAAATGTTGTCGTAAAAAGACACAGAAATGACACCACCTAGGATCCAATAAGTCATCCTCAGGTAGTGCTGGCGCGCCCCCTCCTTCTGGCAAGCATCAAGGCGCTGTGTCCAGTCGTTCCTGCCGTCGTGTACATTGTTCCACAGACACGACGCCCCAGCACATCAATGTCGTCATTTCTCACGGTAACTTGTCATCCAGTCTTCAGATGTTACCTGACACCGGTTCTGACGTCTCAGTAATTGGTCCACAACACTTAGCAAGTTTGGGAATACCCCGGAGCAACCTACAGCCCCCTCCTCAGACAACGAAACTGATAGCTGATGGTTCCAAGATGGCTCCAGCTTTGGGATCTTTCTGGGCTACTCTTACCTTTGGTAAGCAGTCTTGCTCAGCCCGGATTGATGTTCATGATGGGATCCAGACTCCGCTTTTATCATATGGCCATTGTCAAGACTTGGCCATTATTTCCAAGGAATTTCCCAAACCTATTTTAAAGGTCACCCATGTCAACAGGTTGAAGGAACTCCCTATCTCTACTAATACTTCCCCTTCTCAAAGAGTTTGCTGACGTGTTGGTTACGAAGAAATCTTTAGGATCCACACCACTCAAGCCGATGGTGGGTCCACCTATGAAGGTTCATCTTAAGGATGGTGCCACACCTTTTGCCATCCACACCCCTCGTTTGATTCCTCACGCCTACAAGGAGCTAGTTAGACAAGGGAATCATCAAGCCGGCCGGAGACGAACCTTAACCTTGGTGCCACCCTCTTGTCCCCGTCGCCAAACCTCGTGGTGGAGTACGAATCACCACCGATCTGTCAAAACTTAACCAGCAAGTTTCCCGTCCAGCCCACCCTTCACCCACACCCTTCGCAGCTGTTCGAAATGTGGACCCGAAGGCGAAGTTTTTTACAACGATGGACGCCTTATGTGGTTATTGGCAGATCGAGTTGGCCGAAGAAGACCAGCATTTGACCACATTCATCACACCATATGGAAGATATCAGTATTGCAGAGGCCCCATGGGATTTGCCGCTACGGGCGATGCATTCGGTCAACGTGGTGACGCGGCCCTTCAAGGAGTCACGAATTGTGTCAAGGTGGTTGATGATATTTTACTCCATGACGAAGATTACTGTGCCCACCTCTCCCGAATATATGAAGTTCTCACCAGATGTCGAAAGTACGGGATTACCCTTAACGCTGACAAGTTTGTAGTCGCCGCACCATCAGTGAACTTCTGTGGGTACACTCTCTCAGCATCAGGTATCGCAGCTGACCCGGAGAAATTAAGTGGAATCAGGGATTTTCCAACCCCTGCCAACCTGACAGACCTCCGTTCTTTTTTGGGTCTGGTCAATCAGCTGGCTGAATTCTCACCTGACATCTCCGCCGCAGCCCAGCCGTTACGCCCCGTGCTGAGCCCCAGGAGGACATTCCTGTGGACCCCAGATCATCAAGAGGCCTTCCAGCGAGTCAAGCAAGCCCTCTTAAGTCCACCTGTCCTCGCCTGTTACGACCCAGCCCTACCCACCGTCCTCCAGACTGACGCCTCCAGACTCTACGGCGTTGGTTACGCCCTTCTGCAGGACCATGGCGGTGAACAACTCCGCTTAATTCAGTGTGGATCCCGGTTCCTGACGGACGCCGAGACCCGATGTGCCACGATTGAGCTGGAGATGTTGGCTGTTGTCTGGGCGATGGCGAAGTGCCGCTTCTACCTGATAGGACTTCAGCACTTCACCCTCTTCACGGATCATCGCCCTCTTATACCTATTATCAATCACTACTCTTTGGATGCAGTAGAGAACCTTCGCCTTCAACGTCTGAAAGAGAAGCTCTCGCCTTATCTCTTCACGGCTGTGTGGCGTGCGGGCAAGCTGTTGTGCATCCCAGATGCCCTGTCCCGCGCCCCTGTCAGTCGCCCCACCCCAGAGGACGAGATGTTGTGTTCTACAGCTGATGCATCCCTCAAGTCAGTAGTCTCATTGAAGGCCGTCTTCACATCAGAAGAGTCTACAGCACCAGATGCAGACAAGACCCTTGAAGGTCTCCGCACCGCAGCCCGGGCCGACCCTTCCTACATCCGGCTCGTCGACTGTGTGTCCCAGGGATTTCCATCTAACCGATACGACCTTCATGAATCGCTACTCCCGTACTGGAAGATACGCGAGGACCTCTATTGTGACGGAGACCTCGTCTTGTATGGTCCACGAGTAGTCATTCCTGCTGCCCTACGCCGCCGTACCTTGACCCGCCTTCACGACAGCCATCGAGGAGTGGAGGCCACCAAGCGACGGGCGAAGCAGACTGTATTTTGGCCCGGAATCGACGCGGACATTGCAAGTACCGTCCGTGCCTGTGAGCCGTGCCAGATTCTGCAACCCAGCCAGCAACAGGAACCTTTAATGTGCGACGATAACCCTTCAAGACCCTTCGAGTCTGTGTCGGCCGACTTTTTTGCAGTGGCAGGGAAGTCCTTCCTCGTCATTGCCGACCGATTGTCTGGATGGCCTGTTGTCGTCCCCTGTGGTAGTGATACAACAGCTACTGCTACCATCCGGAATTTCAGGCATTACTTCAGAGAAGTTGGTGTTCCCCTCCGCCTCAGGACTGATGGAGGACCCCAGTTCACCAGCCACGAGTTCCGGGACTTCATGGACCGTTGGGGAGTCAGTCATGTCGTGACCTCGCCCCACTACCCCCAGGCGAATGGACACGCTGAAGCCGCAGTCAAGACTGTTAAACACCTGATCCTTAAGGTGTCACCCTCAAGAAATATCGACTGCGAGGACTTCGATCGAGGTTTGTTGGAGTTACGCAACACCCCGAACTTCACCGGACGCTCCCCAGCCCAGGTTCTATACGGACATCATCTCAGGTCTTGTGTTCCTGCCCACCCGAAGTCTTTTTCTCAAGAATGGCAGGCCAAGACTGAGGAATGTGACCGCCGTGCAGCAGAACGAGCCGCAGATGTCGCTGCTTGGTATGACTGTCATGTCCGCCCCCTTCCCAGGTTGAGTATCGGTCAGCAGGTCAGGATTCAAGATCCGGTATCTCACCGCTGGGACAAGGTTGGGGTTGTCATGGGCATTGGCCGGTCCAGGGACTACCAAGTGCGTCTTCCTAGTGGTAGAGTATGGTGGAGGAACCGTCGTTTCCTCCGACCTATGGAGCTGCCTAGTGTTGACACTTCCCCAGTTGAGTCCCCTAATGCTGATGTCTTTACAGTAAATCCATCCCCACCTTGTGTTTCTGCCCCAGTACTCCGCAGGTCCGAGCGACTCAGAAACAAAAGGTCCACTCAAGATGAAATTATGAGCGTATAGGGGGGAGGGAGGTGTATAATATGGACACGAAGTAGTACCTTAAGCTGTGTATTCTTATATTACCCTATTAATTATGAATAGTAAAGTATTACAGAACATGTATTAATTCTATGTAATATTTCCATTTATTATGCACCATGTTATGTATATGAATTATCATATTTACATTTTATGTATTCAACTTGTGAATGCTGGCATCTGTACAGGCCAGCGCGCAGTGATACATACAGTGAAGACCACCAGTCCTTATGGTGCGGAAGCGAGTTTCTTGGTCCATCTCTGTATATCTCCCGTACGAGAATAAGAACCTATTTTTAAGATAACCAGTGTTTGTGTATACACTCACTAGTGCAGAACATTTTGGGGGTACCAAAGACGAACATAGAATAATCATGGTCGTGGTTGTTATAATCATATTCGTGGTTGTTAAAATCGTGGTCATAGTCGTTATAATCATGGTCGCGGTTGTTACAATCATAGTCGTGATTATGATCATAATGTTGGTTGTTATAATCATAGTCGTGGTCGTTATAATCATGGTCGTGATTGTTATAATCATGGTCGTGGTTGTTATAACCATGGTCGTGGTTGTTACAATCATAGTCGTGTTTATGATCATAATGTTGGTTGTTATAATCATGGTGGTGAGTGTTTTATTCATGGTCGTGGTTGTTATAATCATATTCGTGGTTGTTATAATCATGGTCGTGGTTGTTATAATCATGGTCGCGGTTGTTATAATCATGGTCGTGGTTGTTATAATCATGGTCGTGATTGTTATACAGGTTGACAACCCTTTATCCGAAATTACAAAAACCGAAAAGCTCTGAAAACCGTAAGTTTTTTTTTGTGGAGCAATTTTTTTTTTTTTTGGGGGGGGGGGGAGGAGGGGTAACAGCCCACCTGGTCACTGACCCACATCGGGGCCTGGGGGGGGGGGGGGGGTGAAAATGTAATAGTAGTAGTAATTATAATAATAATAACAGTAATAATAATAAATAGTAGTAAAATAGTAAATAAAATTTTTAATAAAAAATACACAAAAATAAAATAAGAATAACAATAATAATAATAACAATAATACTGTAATAATAAAGTAATAATAATAATAAAGAAATACAAGAATGAAAAAAAGATCAAAAGTGAGAAACACGACCTAGACCTATGAATTATTATTATTATTATTAATATTATTGTTGTTGTGGTTGTTGTTGTTTGTTTTTTGTTTTTGTTTTTTTTAGCCCCCAGGCCCCAATGTGGGTCAGTGACCTGTGCCCGGGTGGGCTGATCCCTGTAATAAAAAAAAAAAAAAAAAAAAAAAAAAAAAAACTAACCATTCTAGAAACCGAAAAATTCCAAAAACCGAAATGCATCTGGTCCCAAGGATTTCGGATAAGGGATTGACAACCTGTAATCATGGTTGTGGTTGTTATAATCATGGTCGTGGTTGTTATATTCATGGTCGTGCTTGATATAATCATAGTCGTTATAATCATGGTCGTGGTTCTTATATTCATGGTCGTGGTTGTTATAATCATGGTCGTGGTTGTTATAATCATATTCGTGGTTGTTAAAATCGTGGTCATAGTCGTTATAATCATGGTCGCGGTTGTTACAATCATAGTCGTGATTATGATCATAATGTTGGTTGTTATAATCATGGTCGTGATTGTTATAATCATAATCGTGGTTGTTATAATCATGGTCGTGGTTGTTATATTCATGGTTGTGCTTGTTATAATCATAGTCGTGATTGTTATAATCATGGTCGTGATTGTTATAATCATGGTCGTGGTTGTTATTATCATGGTCGTGGTTGTTATAATCATGGACCTGGTTGTTGTAATCGTTGTCGTGATACTTACATTATCTAATATACTATAAGAAGGAATAGAATAAAGGTTAGAATATTTAGTTAGAGAAATATTCTTCATAGGGAGAGGTTAAAATCATAAAAAAAAAAATTATGAATCACCGATGACCATTCCGAGATAAATTATATTATGAAAGGAAGTGACCTTGATTCTGGTTAGATTAATCGCCATCTGCTTAAGTCATCACCTGTGTTAAGTCATCATAGTCATCATGTGAACCAGTCAGTCAGCTGTCTGTCTGTCCTGTTAGTTGCCATATTGTCTATTTGTGCATATATGAATCTGTCTATATTCACCCTGTGTCTATTGTAGTCATCTTCTCCATGCATTCCTGTTATTATCTTTTTATTTCTTCTCCTTTTCCACCCACAGGAATAAGTACACACTGTAGCTGTAAGGTCGTCTGGTAACGTTGAAACTGCACATCCAGACTCATTATGAAACTCAGCTCCCCCCACCTGTTATCTCTAACTATTTCCTGTTCCCCTTCTTTATTCTTCTATTTACTCATCTTCCTTCCTTTGCTAATCCAAACAACATTAAAATAAAGTAGGCTAAGAAAAAAAGTGGGGGGAGGAGGAGGGAGCCAGCCGTACTGCAATCGTGGGCTGACAGCGTCCAGTGAATGAGGGTGCGCCAAGTCCGTAGACTTGCATCGTTTTCCAGCATAAATAAAATGGTTATGCAGTGGCTTCCTAAAGAAACCATCGATATGGGACCAGGTTTGTTCCACTGTACGAATTTTTTTGCGATTTTTCCACCAAGTTTGATGAAAAACGATTGTGCCGTTTCGGCTGCCCAGAGCAGACACACACACACACACACACACACACATGCCTAGTCCTATAGTATATTAGATTATGAGCTATAGGAAAATGTAGCAACACTTTATCCCCCACCTTGAATTGTCTGTCCTTCGCCCTACTATCAAATGCAACCTTGTACTTAGTCTGAGCCTGTTTTAACTGAATCTGGGTAATTCTACAGCTTTCATTCCATTTTTTCTCGAAGCTTAATCATGTATTCATAGGTGGTAATAACCTGTGACTACCCAGTGTCTTCTTTATCCTGAGAATAGTTAAGGGACCCCTAACTGCCGTTCCATATCGCATCTCAAAAGGGGAAAACCCCATGCTTGCCTGAGGTGAGCAAAGAATAATGGTGGTAGATACCGCTCCCACTAGAGTCTAGACTGCCGCTCTCGAGAAGCTTCCTTTTCGTAGAAAACTTACTTGGTGCCTTAAGAGAACGGATTAAATTTTACCCTAACTATTTTAACTATTTACAGCATCAAGCTCCCTCATCACAGAAAACGTCTAGCGAGTGATTTTGTCTTTAGCAAAAACTCTGTCATAAGCCATATACGTTTTTAGTCCTAGCATCCATTGCATAAATATACTTGGTTGTATTTTTGCCCAGCTCATACTGATGATTTACAAATTAAGCTTAATAGACAGAAATAAAGTAAATAGGATCATTGTCTGCTTATATATATACTAGCGGAATCGCCGCCCTACGGGCGGCTCTTTAGCTAGGCCATGGTAGGACGCCACCCTCCGGGAGGCTCCACATTGTCTCACTGTACTGCATTAAGGTAGCCCACATTTTTGGTTTTGCCATCAGCAGCAAGTATGTACAGATTTTTGCCAGTTCCCACTCTGTAGCATCTAACATAGAACTGTCCATGAGAGAAGCAATGAAACACCAGGTTTAGGCCAACTATCTTTAGGGACTATCCCTGGTTTTTGTAGATGGTCATGGCAAAGCTCACTTTAACCGGGAACTGAAGTCGCTTGAACTCAAATGGCAGGTCAGTGGTGATGAGAGGTATCCTTGATATAAAAACGTCCTCTCCTTTAGCTTTTCCTGTCAGTATTGTAGCTTCCAGTACATGTGCCATCATGTTCTTCACCACCAGCCTTGTGCCATTGCAGAGGATTGGTGGTTCAAGATTTCTTAAGAGCATTATAGGAGTTCCAATCTTGAGAGTGAGGTGCTGAGGAGGCATTCCAGCGGGCTCCAAAGAATTAAGGAATTCTGCAGGGTACTGGACTGCTTGGTCCTGGTCGATTACTGTATCAACAGATTTGAATGAGGTCTCACTGCCTGGAAGCTGTCTGAGTAGTCATGTTGATTTCAGCCACTGTTTCATTCTTTGGTGCCAGAATTGCCCATTCATGCAGCCACTTGTGATCCTTGTAGTGGTGGATAATGTTTGGGTAGACCATGTTAGTGAGCTCAGTTGAGGACTTTACAACATTTCCACATCCTTGAGGAATGATAATTATTTGTCCTTCTGAATCAACAGGGAAAGTTCCATTCCCAATTTGTAGTAGAAGGTTTGCAAACCGTCCAGCATCCTGATCTCCTTGTAGATGTACTCTCATGTTTGTGGATCGGGTAAGTGTATGAACACTTCTCCAAAGGTATGATGCCTTGAGGCACGCAATCAGTTCATAAGCTGGAGTGCTTCGAGGAATGACAGGTAGGGTCTGGCGAAAGTCTCCAGCAATGACCATTGTAATGCCACCCATGAGCTGGTCATTTTCTCGTATGTCTTGCAAGGTCCTTTCCAATGCTTTAAACGCTAACTTGTGAGACATAGCGCAATCCAAAATCAGTCAGGTTTTTTCCGCATAGCTCCATCACTTTGTCTTCCAGCATGATCAGAGCCCTGTTGAGCATGGCATCGATGAACACAATCTCTTGACCAGGATGTTCTCTTCTTGCTTGATGAAGCAGATCCTCTGAAAGACTTCCTTGGTGGTTTTTCCAGAGCTGGCTTGGGGTTGGAAAGTCCACATGTAGCAAACATGATGGCAAACAGGTTCCTCATTCTCATTGGCGATTGAGTAGCTGCTGCCTCTTCTAATGTGTCATTCCAGTGATCCATCATCTTCCAGTAGGCCAAGGAGATTGCACGCTTCCTGATAGGTTCTGCAGACTTGTCCATTCACTGTCTTAGTGCTGCATTGCCTGACTTTATCCCTGGATATCCTTCAACATCGAATCCTTGAGCTCTTCTCTGGAACTTTTTCATTGAAGCCTGCCATATGTAGAACTTTGGTACGTCAACATACAGGAGTATTTGAGTAAACTCATCTTCCTGTGAAAGCTTGAAGAATGCAGCGAGTCCGGGCGGCTAATTCCCTAGGCCACGGTAGGACGCCACCCTCCGGGAGGCTCCATATTGTCTCACTGTTCAGTCCCCAAAACTTCTTCTTCCATCAATAGTTCATTTACGGTGTATGCAAGTTCCACCATGTTTTCCACTACAACGGTACAGCAAAGTATATTTTTTTAGCATTAAACTGTTTTTATTTTATTGTCTAATCATCACTACATATAACACCACCCATCATCACTACATATAACATCATCCATCATACTACATATAACACCATCCATCATCACTACATATAACACCACCCATCATCACTACATATAACATCATCCATCATACTACATATAACACCATCCATCATCACTACATATAACACCATCCATCATCACTGCAGATCGGTAAAGTAGTTTCTAAGATTCTCGTGCGGACACACAGACATACGTCTTTGTTATATATATATATATATATATATATATATATATATATATATATATATATATATATATGCATGCTTTCTTTCGTTCGTTCTTTCTTTCTATTCGTGAACAATGACGTTCCTTAAATTAAAAAAGGAGGCAAATAACATAAATAAAGGACTTAGGTGGTTGATAAATATAAGTTTAGAAAACATCAAAAGCAAGATGGTCACCTCTTCTGCCTATACCGCCGTTGGGGTCTTCTTGGAGCTTTGTAAGCAGGTAGTGAGTTGATGACTGGTTAAGGGGAGATGGAAAGTTAGAGAAAAAGATTACAGGACGCAGGTGACCCCTATCAGCTCCTGGGAGCCCCGAGGATGACACGGCTGGCCACGGCGGTAATAAACGGTCACGTGAATGTGTATGTGATCTGGTTCGAGTTATGAGGGACAATAAATAATCCAAAAATTCTCCTCATTATTCTTTCTTTATAATCTTCGAGGTGGAGGAGAAGGTTCCATGGGGATATAATCCTTTTTCAATTTTGTTCACGTAAACATTAATGAAACTATTCAGGAACTACCAACTTCTATAGTTTATCGCTATATTTGGTAGAACAATACCCGTATACCTATATACTAAACTTCATTTTGTTTATGTGGTCGACACTGTTATTAGAGAGTACTGTACTGGATATCTGGCAGTACGTCTTCAGGCTATATATATATATATATTTTACTCTGTTTATTTTTTATAATGCACATCAAGTTGTCTTTGTTGTACTGCTCATCAAGTTGTATTTCTGTACGGCTCATCAAGTTGTCTTTTGTTGTACTACTCCTCAAGTTGTATTTGCTGAACGACTCATCAAGTTGTCTTTGCCGTACGGCTCATCAAGTTGTCTTTGTTGTTCTGCTCATGAAGTTGTCTTTTATGTATGGTTCATCAAGTTGCCTTTGCTGGAATCGTACTCGTGGTGTCTGCTGTAATGCTGTTCATGTTGTCTCTGTTGTAATACTTCACGTGGTGCGTCTGCTGTAATATTTCATTGGTGTGTCTGCTGTAATACTTCACGTGGTGTCTCTGCTGTAATACTTCACGTGGTGTGTTTGCTGTAATATTTCACGTGGTGTGTCTGCTGTAATATTTCATGTGGTGTCTGCTGTAATACTTCACTTAGTGTGTCTGCTGTGATACTTCACGTTCGTGTGTCTGCTGTAATACTTCACTGGGTGTGTCTGCTGTAATCCTTCTCGTTTTCTCTCGGCTGTAATCCTTCTCGTGTTCTCTCGGCTGTAATCCCACTTAAGTTCTCGTCTCCTCAGCCTCTTACAATCCCATGGTCTACTGTGCTGCTGGTGACGTGGCTCAACCATAGGTAAACATCAGCTAACATAAAGTCTCTCTCCTTAGTAATATATCTATGGTTGTTATTGTTTTTGTTCATAATGTTGTATTTGTTGTCATTGTTTTGAAGTATAAATAGTTTCTGTGAATACAAATCTTTAAATACAGGATATAAAGGTTAGTTTCTATACTTGACAACAAAATTTGGAAATAAAAATAAGTTTATTTGCCGAGATTCGTAGATTTAAGTTTGCATATACCTTTATAAACTACTATTTTTTTTTTTTTTACATTAAACACAAAAATTACAAATCGTAAAAACATATGTCAAGGCTATACATTATGAAAGCTATGTTAGTATAAATGCACCGGCATCAACACGTTAAAAATTATGCAAAATTTTACTTTTTTCTTTGTTTTACTAATGAAAGACAAGTGAAAATTTATTTTACAAACGTACTGAACACCTGTTATGTGATTTTTTATTTATTTATTTATTTTTTTTTTTTGAGGGGGGATGAATGTTTAGTGTACCTGACAGTCCGTAACTTCACTAAAAAGAGGAAATTAAACAAAGCTGATCGAACAATTATTTAAATCATTTTTCATTTCCTTTATTATTTTTACAGTCATAGAATATATATGTGTATTATTGTGGAGCTGAATTTCTAAATTGATATTCACTTTATAATGACTCGTTCTAAATATCAAACAAGCATAGAGATAATAATTGACCATTTTACTGAGCATATTTAATAGAAATTCATTAGGGAATATTTTTCAATACTTTGACAAAATATGTGAAAACTATAACATAGAATTAACATGACGGGAACAGAAAGAGGACAGTGTTCCAGCCACGTACTCGGTCTCAACGCTGCCACAGATTATGTACTGTATATGTATTATGATGTTTATTTGTTAGTTTATAGCATAATACTCGTATAGGGAAAATAATCAGCAGTAAGATAACCCGTAACTACAGTCTTTGTCAAAGGAAACTATACTCTGCTAGTTGTAACACACACAATGTTGTTTATTTTGTTTACCCTTTTTGAAGTTCCAGCTGGTGTGTCCTAAGACATAATAATATAATACAACTCATAACATTCCCTTGTCATTATTTAAATTATTTTCTCCTCCTTCACTTATCTTTGGAAGTGGGTCGCCTTAATGATTTGGTTACAACACTTATCTGATATATACCTGCACTTTTTATTTGTGGCAGGTAGCAGGCAGCTATCAATCAGGGAGGTAATATCGCCTGGGAAGATATTGGAAGCATAATGTGTTGTCTAATGGTAGACCCTGCTGCCATATGGCATCACGGATATTGTGACCAAGTCCCAGGTTGCTGATCTGTCTTTCTGCCTCATTTACACACAATTGCAGGGTCTCAATTGTTTCTCTTACTATTGACAACACAACATACTATACATATAGCATTTCTCACTATTGATTATTATTTTTTCTTTATTATCATTATTACAGTATTGTTATTATTATTGTTATTATTATTTTATTTTACTTTTTATTATAAATTTTATTTACTATGAATTACTATTCTTATTTTTAAATTTTCGCCTCCCAGGCCCCGATGTGGGTCAGTGACCTGTGTCCGGGTGGGGTAATACCCGTAAAAAAAAAAAAAAAAAAAGTTTTTTGTTGTTCATTTGGGTTAGGATACGTTAATTTAAGATAGGTTAGGTTACTATAGTCTAGGTTAGGTTAGGTTAGGCTAGTTTGGGTTTGGTTAGTTTTAGTTAGTTCAGGTTAAGTTAGGTTAGTTTGAGTTACGTTAGGGTTTAGTTTTAGGATAGGTTAGTTTAGGTTAGGTTAAGATAGGTTAGGTTAGGTTAGTTAGGGGTGGCTTAAAATGGTGCCCAACTAGAACAGATGATCGATATAACTCGCACCTACAGTACGGGGTCAGCCTTTATTGAAGACCAGAACTCACTCGGTACTTTAGGGAAACAAAAGCAACTTCTATCATGGTCTTAGCTCTTAGACACACCCCTCCTTACACCCGAGGCACATCAGCATCATGACCCCAACATCAGCATCATGACCCCAACATCAGCATCATGACCCCAACATCAGCATCATGACCCCAACATCAGCTTCATTACCCCAAACATTAGCTTCATGACCCCAACATCAGCATCATGACCCCAACATCAGCATCATGACCCCAACATCAGCATCATGACCCCAACATCAGCATCATGACCCCAACATCAGCATCATGACCCCAACATCAGCATCATGACCCCAACATCAGCATCATGACCCCAACATCAGCTTCATTACCCCAAACATTAGCTTCATGACCCCAACATCAGCATCATGACCCCAACATCAGCTTCATGACCCCAACATCAGCTTCATGACCCCAACATCAGCTTCATGACCCCAACATCAGCATCATGACCCCAACATCAGCATCATGACCCCAACATCAGCTTCATGACCCCAACATCAGCTTCATGACCCCAACATCAGCATCATGACCCCAACATCAGCATCATGACCCCAACATCAGCATCATGACCCCAACATCAGCATCATGACCCCAACATCAGCTTCATTACCCCAAACATTAGCTTCATGACCACAATATCAGTTTTATGGCCCTAACATGAGCTTCATGACATATAAAATTTAGTGCCCAATGTCTAAAAGCGAATCCGTGTCAGTGTGTATCGATAAACCATTGACCTGCCTACCCTGAAAAAAAATGTGTGTGTGCGTGTGCGTGTTTATCTGGGAATGTAAAGGTTGTTTTGTTTCTTTGTTAGAGTTGACGTAAATGTACATAATCCTAACTACAATTCTGTGCACACGGATTCGAACGAGTGTGTCTGTTTGCCTATATCTGTCAACACTCAAATACACACACACACACACAATATCCTCTCCTATCGTCATTCTCTCTCTTTTCATCCTAGACTGAGGGAGAATTGTCATTTCTTTACCTTAATTGTCAATATAATTCTCTCTCTCTCTCTCTCTCTCTCTCTCTCTCTCTCTCTCTCTCTCTCTCTCTCCAGCCTCCTCCTCTTTCACGCTTACTCAAAATATCATGGGCGCCAATTCAGCCCGTGTAGGTTAATCCCTTCTTAACTCTCGTGGAGAAATAAGCCCCGAGTCTTCCACCCTTTCGTGAGAGTAGAGACGTACAGAGAGACGAAGAGGCAGTGAAAGAGATACACAAGGAATGAGAGAGAGATACAAAGAGAGACATAGATAGAATGAAAAGGAGATAGACAAAGATAGAGAGATAAGAAAAGAGAGAAAATTAGAGACACACACAGAAATTATAAGAGAATAAGGTCATTTTATAGTAGAGGAAAAAAAATGATAAGAAAATTGTCTAATGACAATTTAAAAAAAAATAATGCTAAAATCTTCAGACTCCTTTTGCGTATTTTGCCCATAATATACCGGTTATGAATAAAGGTAAAGTTAGGTCGGTTTGGTTGGTGTTATCCAGGACCCCCCAGCTTATTCAATATTTTTGTTTAAGGTCGTCTGTGGGGGAAACGTCAAAGAATAAAAGTGACTTAGAATTGTCTAAACTGTTGTTTGTAAAGATGAAATTCCCGAGATTCGGTTGGTGGCAACAAATGCAATAATAGCTGTTTTAGTAGTTTTATGATTTTCAATTCACGATATCTCGGGTCATGGGTAAAATGCGCCATAAGTGTCATAAAATTATTATTAAACACACAAAAAACTTTTATCTAATTACATCGTCTACTATAAATTTATGGAGAGTAATATTGGAATAAGCTAGTGTGTTTAATCTTCAGGTGAAATAAGCTGTGGTGTCTAACCTACAGTGAACTAAGCTGGGGTGTCTAATCTTCAGTTGAAATAAGCTGTAGTGTCTAACCTACAGTGAACTAAGCTGGGGTGTCCAATCTTCGGATGAATTAAGCTGGGGTGTCTAATCTTCAGTTGAAATAAGCTGAGGTGTCTAATCTTCAGATGAATTAAGCTGGGGTGTCTAATCTTCAGTTGAAATAAGCTGTATTGTTTAATCTTCAGGTAATCCCAAGCATGACCTTCCTTAGTAACAAGGCTTCAGAAATCACCGCCCCCCATCTTTTGAAGTGGTTAAATAACATCCACTTGACTTTTATCTCGAAACTACACGAGTACACACTTATACTGTTTGTACCTAACTTATCCCTACGCTGTCATCTGGTACAAACATCACATTGCAGTCATGGTTAACACTCATTCGTAGTTGCGCGTGACTATGGTTGTTTCGGTTTATAAGGTTACGTCGTTAGTAGGTGAACACTTCCATTTACATACATCTGCTTATTTTAATTTCAGTGTTGTCTGTTATACCAACTAAAGGGTAGGAATGGTTGTGGCGTTTTTGTTTATCTCTCTTACAAATAAGGTACCGAAGCACTATATGTCAACAATGATCAGTTAAAAGAACACTTGAATAAAGATCAATTATCCAAACGCCAATTTAACCTAATCTAAGCTACCCTAATTTAACCTACCCTACCTTAACTTAACCTAACCTACCTTAACTTAACCTAACCTAACCAAACCTAACATACCCACGCCTAACTTAAGATAAACCCTCCACCCCCCAAACAGCGTTTACGTGGTTAATCTCCAGGTGATCCTAAATTGATATAGATACATCTCTCTGACTCATTAATAACGGTGATTGATAACTCTGGTAGAAGCATCGAAATCACACACACACACACACACACACACACACACGAACACTTTCGATTCATCTGTAAAGTTAACTACCTATTTAAAACGCATAATCAGCGGCGTAGGAAGTAAATATATTATCAGTCAGTTTCATTTCATTCTGTCGCAGTCGCCTCTATTACACTTGTTAAGTATCTGTACAACATTCATCTTTAGTGACCAATTGCCCATGAACAAAGAATTGCAAGGAAATGTTAAAAGAAAATGACCCCGAGGGCAAAATGCAACTAATCTTTATTCTTATTGGCTTAAGGTCATTACATTTTTTTGCTGTTTGTGAGGCTTAAGCTAAAAGCGTCTGGGGCTGAAGATCGCAAACAGGAAAAAATCAAATCAATAACATCATTATAGGAGTCAGTCAAGGTTCGTTAGTGCTAAGTAAGTTAACCATTCATTTAAAATATAAACTGGATACCCGAGTATTAAGAATTCAACATATCTAACAATATATGTATGGCATGTGTTCCACAGATATTAAACTAAGGAAAGGTGACATACCTGTAATAAAATAATGGTTAAGATTACTCGACCACAGTAGCCAGAGCTGAGAACAAGAAGCTGAGGCATGTTGTAGACTGTTTTCACCTAGCTGCCACTGACCATCCTCCCTCACACAGTCATCACTGACCATCCTCCCTCACACATTCATCATTGACCATCTTCCCTCACACAGTCTTCATTGACCATCCTCCCTCACACAGTCATCACTGACCATCCTCCCTCACACAGTCATCACTTACCATCCTCCCTCACAGTCATCATTGACTATCCTCCCTCACACAGTCATCACTTACCATCCTCCCTCACAGTCATCATTGACCATCCTCCCTCACCCAGTCATCAATGACCATCCTCCCTCACCCAGTCATCTTTAACCATCCTCCCTCACCCAGTCGGTATTTACCATCCTCCCTCACCCAGTCATCATTGACCATCCTCCCTCACCCTGTCATTATTAGCCATCCTCTTTCACCTACTTATCATTAGCCATCCTCTTTCACCTAGTCATCATTGACCGTCCTCCCTCACCCAGTCATAATTGACCATCCTCCCTCACCCAGTCATCATTGACCATCCTCCCTCACCCTGTCATTATTAGCCATCCTCTTTCACCTACTTATCATTAGCCATCCTCTTTCACCTAGTCATCATTGACCGTCCTCCCTCACACAGTCATCACTTACCATCCTCCCTCACAGTCATCATTGACCATCCTCCCTCACCAAGTCATCATTGACCATTCTTCCTCACCTCGTCGGCATTGACCATCCTCCCTCACCCATTCTTCACTGACCATCCTCCCTCACACAATCACATACAGTCATCACTTACCATCCTCCCTCACACAGTCATCACTTACCATCCTCCCTCACACAGTCATCACTTACCATCCTCCCTCACACAGTCATCACTTACCATCCTCCCTCACACATTCATCACTGACCATCTTCCCTCACACAGTCACATACAGTCATCACTTACCATCCTCCCTCACACAGTCATCATTGACCATCCTCCCTCACACAGTCATCATTGACCATCCTCCCTCACAGTCATCATTGACCAAACCTCCCTCACAGTCATCATTGACCATCCTCCCTCACAGTCATCATTGACCATCCTCCCTCGCCCAGTCATCATTGGCCATCCTCCCTCATCCAGTCACCATTGTCCATCCTCCCTCACCCAGTCATCATTGACCATCCTCCCTCACCCAGTCGGCATTGACCATCCTCCCTCAGCCAGTCATCATTGACCATCCTCCCTCACCCAGTCATCATTAACCATCCTCCCTCACCCAGTCGGCATTGACCATCCTCCCTCACCACCCAGTTACCACTGACCATCCCCCTTCACCCAGTCATAATTGACCATCCTCACTCACCCAGTCATCGTTGACAATCCTCCCTCACCCAGTCGGCATTGACCATCCTCCCTCAGCCATTCATCATTGATCATCCTCCCTCACCCAGTCATCATTGACCATCCTCCCTCACCAGTCGGCATTGACCATCCTCCTTCACCCAGTCATCATTGACCATCATCCCTCAACCAGTCATCATTAACCATCCTCCCTCACCCAGTCGGCATTGACCATCCTCCCTCACCCAGATATCATTGACCATCCTCCCTCACACAGTCATCACTGACCATCCTCCCTCACACAGTCATCACTTACCATCCTCCCTCACACAGTCATCACTCACCATCCTCCCTCACACAGACATCATTGACCATCCTCCCTCACACAGTCATCATTGACCATCCTCCCTCACCCAGTCATCATTAGCCATCCTCTTTCACCCAGTCATCATTGACCGTCTTCCCTCACCCAGTCATCATTAGCCATCCTTCCTCACCCAGTCGGCATAAACCATCCTACCTCACACAGTCTTCATTGAACATCCTCCCTCACAGTCATCATTGACCATCCTCCCTCACACATTCATCACTGACCATCTTCCCTCACACAGTCACATAGTCATCATTGACCATCCTCCCACACACAGTCATCACTCACCATCCTCCCTCACACAGTCATCACTTACCATCCTCCCTCACAGTCACCATTGACCATCCTCTCTCAACAAGTCACCATTGGCCATCCCCCCTCACCCAGTCATCATTGACCATCCTCCCACACAACTTAGTTACCACTGACCATCCCTCTTCACCCAGTCATAATTGACCATCCTTCCTCAACCACTCACCATTAGGGTGTGTCAATTTAGGGGGTGAACTGGCTAAATTGAAAATCGAGTAATTTGGTAGCAATTTATTGTAGTCTTTAAGCATGCAAAACAATATTCTGGCATAAATTTTCTTTTATAATAAGTCCTACCTACATCAAATGGATTTTTAAATGTACATATTTGTGAATTTATAACATAACCAGCGTTTGCACACATGTTACTGTTTCAAGTTTCAAATTATTATATTTTATTATCCGTAGTCTATTTGAAAGTAACCAATGCCTTCATACTCTCTTTGCTTTGGTTTCTTGTCATCAGTAGTCTGCTTGCTATTTGTGCTTTGATGTAACCTTCTCGCCTCTCGTGGCTGTAAACATGGCCCGCTGCTTCTGTGACCATTTTCACACATCTCTCCACACTTTGAGTGTGGGAAGGCCACTTCGGCACCTGCATTGGAGTCTCTTTAAGGTTTCTCAATTCTTGGCTAGTTAGACTTGTTGTCAATGGTGGCTCTAAGACTTCCAAACTCAAGTCAACCAATTCTGACAATTTGGTGGCATTGACGTTTATTGGGGGAACTTTTCTTGAATGAAACGAACAGTCTCCCAACTGGTCGTCATCTATTAGCGTTCCTCTAATCTTTAGAATGACTTCTACAGCCTCGGTTCGGAGATTGGTACATTGACTGCAAAGCATTGCTTGCAAAACTGCTTCTGATCGAGCATACCAAGCGGACCTTCTTGCCACAGGTAACACGATGTCCCTCACTACCTTCCTCTGTGTTCTTACTAGCTGCAATTGAAACAAAAGGTGATTGGGCCCATCCACCCACATAGGATTAAGTTTCACACTAAACCACTGAGGAAGATAAACTCCAATAATAAATTCAACAATTAACCTCAAATTCTTCAGCATTTTGCCCTTCAATTCGTGTTTGGAAATCCAAATCCTGCAGAAACGAAGAACTGTAGTTAACCAACGGCTGTGACTGACAGGTCCAATCTCCAAGAGAGCCAATGACTGAGGCACTTCTCCTGATCTTATTGCTTGGGCAATACGATAAGCATAGGATTGATCTGTAGTGAGATCTTTGATGACTCCTTCAGACAACGCCGGAAGGGGAGGGCCAACTTCGACCTTTGGAAAGGTTGTATTTATTTCTAGTTGTGTTGCTTCATCCAGCATGATGCCAAGGGGACCTGACCACTTGTTGTTGCTCTTTGTAGGACCATCAAGTTCCTGGATGAGATGACGAAGAGGTAGCTCGCCTGTATGTAAATCACATACAATCCAAACAAGTCTTCTTCCTAGTTTTTTCTCTAAATGCGTCATTACACCCCCCTGCCATCCGGTGTTCACTGCAGTTGAATCTCCACCAACAGCCTGCAGTGAACTGCCAAGTCCTCTCTCCTGAACCCAACATAAAATATGATCAGCAATGACCTCTGCATGTTTCTTCCCTTCTACTTCAGTTTCGGGAGCAAAGTGAAACAAAAACCGACCACCAGGCTCAGAACAGACAGAGTAGTGTTCTTCTTTGATGAGACCTGGAAACTTTCTGTTCACTCCCTCTACTTCTAGCAAAACTTTTGTGTCATCTATTCTTCCATCAAACAAAAGACAGGAGAGCCCTCCCTCGCTTAAATCTTTTTCATGCTGATCAGATATTTCCTTCATTATTTCTTCTTGTGCTCTTCTAATTTTATTATGATCTATCACCAAAGATACATCCTCTCGGCTGATGAGGCCTGCATCTATCCAAGCGGCAGTTGCAATTTCTGCAGCCTCACGAAGTCCAGCATGGTGGCGAATACTAGCTAAAGCAATGTTTGAAATATTTCTTGTGTTGTATTTCATTTTCTTTGGTAAAGGTTCAGATGGCTCTTTGGAACTATCATCTGATGTTGCTTCCTGTTCATCAGAAGAACTATCAAAGAAGTGATAAACATCTTGACACAGCTCTTCCTCTCTTTGGATGGCTTCTTCACTCTTCATTTTCTTCTTTTGTTCCCTCTCTCGGATTTGTTCTCTCTTCTTGGCATTAGCAATCTGCTTCTTTGTTTCTGAATAATCTATTGAACCCATTTGCATACTTCCTTGGCCTTCTGCCTTTGTCCTCTGTGCCTTTATAAATTCAAGCTCTAAAACAGGGATCTTCTTTTCACGAGGACAACCACAATCAATGTGGGAATTATTTTCTCTCTTACCTGAGTGAGAACAGTTGGATTCAGAACATAATTGTATGGAGCACTTGCAGGTCAAAATGTCAAACAGAGTATCAAGTGTGTGCAGAAATTCATTTTTCCTGGCCAAGTTTCCTTTACCAAGTGATGTTTCAACTGCTTTGTGCCATAATTTCGTTAGTTTTAGCTCAATAGTTCGACACTGATTAATCACAGGTGGTTTGAATAGTGCATTAGCTTTTGTCCATTGATGCAGAAGAGGGACTATCATGTCATTTATGAGTTCTTTATCTGTATAGTTCCTTCTGTCCTTTGCATTTTTTTCTCGAAGGAGTAACCCTAATCTTAGCATGTCTCTCACTGTTGGAAGTTCTGATACAGGAAGCTCCTTCCCTTTACCAACTAGCAGGCTCAAGTGGGTTGACAACTGACTTCTTGTCTTCAATTTTGACATCTTCACACTATCTGACAAATAGAAAAATATTTCAATGTTTCATAATTCAATTGTTGTTTCAAAAAGTATCAATTTGTTTATCAAAAACGCTGTAACAGAAATAACATAATAATTTCTTAGAACATAATGTTTTATACAATGATATAAGTAACTGCGACAATCAATATGCCCTACTTACAATAATTAAAATGTAGAATTCGTCTGGTAGAGTAGGTGCAAGTGCAATGAGAGCAAACCACCGTCTATGATATCTAGAAGGAGAGTGAGCCGGGCGCCTTATCCTCACGCTTGGTACAAGTCAAAACAAGAATTAAACTGTCCCACACGGAGAGCCTGTTCATGTTCATGTTCTGACATGCATATTGTACACAAGCTATAGAACCATAAAATACTCCATAATCCATATGCTTACATGAGATTAGTTAATATCAAGTGAATAATTCTAATCAAGTCTCATTAATTTGTTGAAATACTGATATTTGAAACTTTAAGGTATAATTGATGTAGGTGAGGGTTATTTCAATTCATTTTTGTTTGCTAATCTCAAGTTTAGACATAAAGAGGCACAATATTTTGACTACCAAATTTGATTTTTAACATGTTGACATTGCCCATCCTCACCCAGTTACCACTGGCCATCCTCCCTAACCACCCAGTCACAAATGACCATCCCCTTTCACCCAGTCATAATTAACCATCCTCCCTCACCCAGCCATCAATGACCATCCTCCCTCACCCAGTCATCTTTAACCATCCTCCCTTACCCAGTCGGCATTGACCGTCCTCCCTCACACAGTCATCATTGACCATCCTTCCTCACCCAGTCGGAATTAACTATCCTACCTCACACAGTCATCATTGAACATCCTCCCTCACCCAATCATCATTGACCATCCTCCCTCACACATTCATCACTGACCATCTTCCCTCACACAGTCACATAAAGTCATCATTGACCATCCTCCCTCACACAGTCATCACTTACCATCCTCCCTCACACAGTCTTCACTGACCATCCTCCCTCACACAGTCATCACTGACCATCCTCCCTCACACATTCATCACTGACCATCCTCCCTCACACAGTCATCACTTACCATCCTCCGTCACAGTCATCATTGACCACCCTCCCTCGCAGACATCATTCACCATCCTCCCTCACCCATTCATCATTGACCACCTTCCCTTACTCAGTCACATACAGTCATCATTGACCATCCTCCCTCACACAGTCATCACTTACCATCCTCCCTCACAGTCATCATTGACCATCCTCCCTCACATATTCATCACTGACCATCTTCCTTCACACAGTCACATACAGTCATCATTGACCATCCTCCCTCACAGTCATCATTGACCATCCTCCCTCACACATTCATCACTGACCATCTTCCCTCACACAGCCACATGCAGTCAGCATTGACCATGCTCCCTCACACAGCCATCACTGACCATCCTCCCTCACAGTCATCATTGACCAACCTCCCTCTGTCATCATTGACCAACCTCCCTCACAGTCATCATTGACCATCCTCCCTCACTCAGTCGTCTTTGGCAGTCCTCCCTCACCCAGTCACCATTGACCATCCTCCCTCACCCAGTCATCATTAACCAGCCTCCCTCACCCAGTCGGCATTGACCATCCTCCCTCACCCATTCATCATTGACCAACCTCCCTCAGTCATCATTGACCAACCTCCCTCACAGTCATCATTGACCATCCTCCCTCACCAGGTCATTGGCCGTCCTCCCTCACCCAGTCACGATTGACCGTCCTCCCTCACCCAGTCGGCATTGACCATCCTCCCTCACCCATTCATCATTGACCAACCTCCCTCAGTCATCATTGACCAACCTCCCTCACAGTCATCATTAACCATCCTCCCTCACCCAGTCGGCATTGACCATCCTCCCTCACCCATTCATCATTGATCATCCTCCCTCACCCAGTCATCATTAACCATCTTCCCTCAGCCAGTCATCAATAACCATCCTTCCTCACCTCGTCGGCATTGACCATCCTCCCTCACCCAGTCATCATTGACCATCCTCCCTCACACATTCATCACTGACCATCTTCTCTCACACAGTCACATAGTCATCATTGACCATCCTCCCTCACACAATCATCACTTACCATCCTCCCTCACAGTCAACATTGACCATCCTCCCTCACACATTCATCACTGACCATCTTCCCTCACACAGTCACATACAGTCATCATTGACCATCCTCCCTCACACAGTCATCATTGACCATCCTCCCTCACACAGTCATCATTGACCATTCTCCCTTACAGTCATCATTGACCAACCTCCCTCACAGTCATCATTGACCATCCTCCCTCACCCAGTCATCATTGACCATCCTCCCTCACCAAGTCGGCATTGACCATCCTCCCTCACCCAGTCATCATTAACCATCCTCCCTCACCCAGTCGGCAATGACCATTCTCCCTTACCACCCAGTTACCAGTGACCATCCCCCTTCACCCAGTCATAATTGACCATCCTCCCTCACCCAGTCATCATTGACCATCCTTCCTCACCCAGTCATCATTAACCATCTTCCCTCTCCTAGTCGGCATTGACCATCCTTCCTCACCCAGTCATCATTGACCATCCTCCCTCACACAGTCATCATTGACCATCCTCGCCTCACATACTTAGTCATCATTAACCATCCTCCCTCACCCAGTCGGCATTGACCATCCTCCCTCAGCCTTTCATCATTGACCATCCACCCTCACCCAGTCATCATTGATCATCTTCCCTCACCCAGTCATCATTGACCATCTTCCCTCACCCAGTCATCATTGACCATCCTCCCTCACCCAGTCATCATTGACCATCTTCCCTCACCCAGTCATCATTGACCATCCTCCCTCACCCAGTCATCATTGACCATCCTCCCTCACACATTCATCACTGATCATCTTCCCTCACACAGTCACTTACAGTCATCATTGACCATCCTCCCTCACACAGTCATCACTGACCATCCTCCCTCACAGTCATCAATGACCATCCTCCCTCACAGTCATCAATGACCATCTTCCCTCACATAGTCATCATTGACCATCCTCCCTCACACAGTCATCATTGACCACCCTCCCACAAAACCTAGTTACCACTGACCATCCCTCTTCACCCAGTCATAATTGACCATCCTTCCTTAACCACTCACCATTGGCCATCCCCCCTCTCCCAGTCAACATTGCCCATCCTCACCCAGTTACCACTGGCCATCCTCCCTAACCACCCAGTCACCAATGACCATCCCCTTCACCTAGTCATCTTTAACCATTCTCCCTCACCCAGTCATCACATACCATCCTCCCTCACACAGTCATCGCATACCATCCTCCCTCACAGAGTCATCACTGACCATCCTCCCTCACATAGTCATCACTGACCATCCTCCCTCACACAGTCATCACTGACCATCCTCCCTCACACAGTCATCATTGACCATCCTCCCTCACAGTCATCATTGACCATACTCCCTCACACAGTCATTATTGACCATCCTCCCTCACACAGTCATCATGGACCATTTTCCCTCACATTCATCACTGACCATCTTCCGTCACACAGTCACTTACAGTCATCATTGACCATCCTCCCTCTCACAGTCATCACTTAACATCCTCCCTCACACAGTCGGCATTGACCATCCTCCCTCACCCATTCATCATTGATCATCCTCCCTCACCCAGTCATCATTAACCATCCTTCCTCACCTCGTCGACATTGACCATCCTCCCTCACCCAGTCATCATTGACCATCCTCCCTCACACATTCGTCACTGACCATCTTCTCTCACACAGTCACATACAGTCATCATTGACCATCCTCCCCAAACAGTCATCATTAACCATCCTCCCTCAGTCATCATTGACCATTCTCCCTTACAGTCATCATTGAGCATCCTCCCTCACCCAGTCATCATTGACCATCGTCCCTCACCCAGTCATCATTGACCATCCTCCCTCACCCAGTCATCATTGACCATCCTCCCTCACCAAGTCGGCATTGACCATCCTCCCTCACCCAGTCATCATTAACCATCCTCCCTCATCCAGTCGGCATTGACCATCCTCCCTCAGCCTTTCATCATTGACCATCCACCCTCACCCAGTCATCATTGATCATCTTCCCTCACCCAGTCATCATTGACCATCTTCCCTCACCCAGTCATCATTGACCATCCTCCCTCACCCAGTCATCATTGACCATCTTCCCTCACACATTCATCACTGATCATCTTCCCTCACACAGTCACTTACAGTCATCATTGACCATCCTCCCTCACACAGTCATCACTTACCATCCTCCCTCACAGTCATCATTGACCATCCTCCCTCACAGTCATCAATGACCATCCTCCCTCACATAGTCATCATTGACCATCCTCCCTCACACAGTCATCATTGACCACCCTCCGACACAACCTAGTTACCACTGACCATCCCTCTTCACCCAGTCATAATTGACCATCCTTCCTCAACCACTCACCATTGGCCATCCCCCCTCTCCCAGTCAACATTGCCCATCCTCACCCAGTTACCACTGGCCATCCTCCCTAACCACCCAGTCACCAATGACCATCCCCTTCACCCAGTCATCTTTAACCATCCTCCCTCACCCAGTCATCGCATACCATCCTCCCTCACAGTGTCATCACTGACCATCCTCCCTCACATAGTCATCACTTACCATCCTCCCTCACACAGTCATCACTGACCATCCTCCCTCACACAGTCATCATTGACCATCCTCCCTTACAGTCATCATTGACCATCCTCCCTCACACAGTCATTATTGACCATCCTCCCTCACACAGTCATCATGGACCATTTTCCCTCACATTCATCACTGACCATCTTCCCTCACACAGTCACTTACAGTCATCATTGACCATCCTCCCTCTCACAGTCATCACTTAACATCCTCCCTCACACAGTCATCACTTAACATCCTCCCTCACACAGTCATCACTGACCATCCTCCCTCACACAGTCATCACTGACCATCCTCCCTCACACAGTCATCATTGACCATCCTCCCTCACACAGTCATCATTGACCATCCTCCCTCTCACAGTCATCACTTAACATCCTCCCTCACACAGTCATCACTGACCATCCTCCCTCACACAGTCATCATTGACCATCCTCCCTCACACAGTCATCATTGACCATCCTCACCCAGTCATCATTAACCATCCTCCCACACAACCTAGTTACCACTGACCATCCCCCCTCACCCAGTCAAAATTGCCCATCCTCACCCAGTTACCACTGGCCATCCTCCCTAACCACCCAGTCATAATTAACCATCCTCCCTCACCAAGTCATCAATGACCATCCTCCCTCACCCAGTCATCTTTAACCATCCTCCCTCACCCAGTCGGCATTGACGATCCTCCCTCACCCAGTCATCATTGACCATCCTTCCTCACCCAGTCGGCATTAACCATCCTCCCTCACCCAGTCATCAATGACCATCCTCCCTCACCCAGTCATCTTTAACCATCCTCCCTCACCGAGTCATCAATGACCATCCTCCCTCACCCAGTCATCTTTAACCATCCTCCCTCACCCAGTCGGCATTGACCATCCTCCCTCACCCAGTCATCATTCACCATCCTCCCTCACTCATTCATCACTGACCATCTTCCCCTACACAGTCACATACAGTCATCATTGACCATCCTCCCTCACACAGTCATCACTTACCATCCTCCCTCACAGTCATCGTTGACCATCCTCCCTCACACATTCATCACTGACCATCTTCCCTCACAGTCACATACAGTCATCATTGACCATCCTCACTCACAGTCATCATTGACCATCCTCCCTCACACAGTCATCATTGACCATCCTCCCTCACACAGTCATCATTGACCATCCTCCCTCACAGTCATCATTGACCATCTTCCCTCACAGTCATCATTGACCATCCTCCTTCACAGTCATCATTGACCAACCTCCCTCACAGTCACCATTGACCAACCTCCCTCACAGTCACCATTGACCATCCTCCCTCAACCAGTCACCATTGGCCATCCTCCCTCACCCAGTCAACATTGACCGTCCTCCCTCACCCAGTCAACATTGACCGTCCTCCCTCACCCAGTCATCCTTAACCATCCTCTCTCACCCAGTCGGCATTGACCATCCTCCCTCACCCAGTCATCATTGACCATCCTCCCTCACCCAGTCATCATTAACCATCCCCCCTCACCCAGTCGGCATTGACCATCCTCCCTCACCCAGTCATCATTGATCATCCTCCCTCACCCAGTCATCATTAATCATCCTCCCTCAGCCAATCATCAATAACCATTCTTCCTCACCTCGTCGGCATTGACCATCCTCCTTCACCCAGTCATCATTATCCATCCCCCTCACCCAGTCGGCATTGACCATCCTCCCTCACCCAGTCTTCACTTACCATCCTCCCTCACAGTGAACATTGACCATCCTCCCTCACACATGCATCATTGACCATCTTCTCTCACACAGTCACATACAGTCATCATTGACCATCCTCCCTCAAACAGTCATCATTGACCATCCTCCCTCACAGTCATCATTGAACAACCTCCCTCACAGTCATCATTGACCAACCTCCCTCACAGTCATCATTGACCATCCTCCCTCACCCAGTCATCATTGACCATCCTCCCTCACACAGTCATTCATTGACCATCCTCCCTCACATACGTCGTCATCATTGACCATCCTCCCTCACCCAGTCATTATTGACCATCCTCCCTCACCCAGTCATCATTAACCATCCTCCTCACCCAGTCATCATTGATCATCCTCCCTCACCCTGTCATCATTAACCATCCTCCCTCACCCAGTCGGCATTAACCATCATCCCTCACCCAGTCATCATTAACCATCCTCCTTCACCCAGTCATCATTGACCGTCCTCCCTCACCCAGTCATCATTGACCATCCTTCCTCACCCAGTCGGCATTAACCATCCTACCTCACACAGTCATCATTGAACATCCTCCCTCACCCAGTCATCATTGACCATCCTCCCTCACCCAGTCATCATTGACCGTCTTCCCTCACCCAGTCATCATTGACCATCTTCCCTCACCCAGTCATCATTGACCATCCTCCCTCACCCAGTCATCATTGACCATCCTCCCTCCACACAGTCATCATTGACCATCCTCCCTCACCCAGTCATCATTGACCATCCTCCCTCACCCAGTCATCATTGACCATCCTCCCTCACACAGTCATCATTGACCATCCTCCCTCACACAGTCATCATTGACCATCCTCCCTCACCCAGTCATCATTGACCATCCTCCCTCACCCAGTCATCATTGACCATCCTCCCTCACACAGTCATCATTGACCATCCTCCCTCACCCAGTCATCATTGACCATCCTCCCTCACCCAGTCATCATTGACCATCCTCCCTCACCCAGTCATCATTGACCATCCTCCCTCACACAGTCATCATTGACCATCCTCCCTCACACAGTCATCATTGACCATCCTCCCTCACCCAGTCATCATTGACCATCCTCCCTCCACACAGTCATCATTGACCATCCTCCCTCACCCAGTCATCATTGACCATCCTCCCTCACCCAGTCATCATTGACCATCCTCCCTCACACAGTCATCATTGACCATCCTCCCTCACCCAGTCATCATTGACCATCCTCCCTCACCCAGTCATCATTGACCATCCTCCCTCACCCAGTCATCATTAACCATCCTACCTCACATCAGTTATTCTCATGTCAGGAAAGACAGTTAAGTTAACACGGTGAAAATATAGACATGTAAATGAGACACCTGCAGCTGGCATGCAATTACTGTTATCACTTCCTTCTACGTCAACGAAAGTTTTGTTGAAACTGACTATAAAGTTATGCAAATGTCCTACACGTAGATATCTGTTTATCTAGAAGAGTTACCCCTTACCCAACCACCTCTCGGGATATATTTGTAAACAGTTTATGTAAGTGCGGCACGCTGAATACTAACCAGCGTCTCCAGCATTTCCCTATTAGTAAGAAGTATCCATTCACTGCTGTGTGGACTGAGGTCTGTTTCGGGGGGCGAACGAGCGAGCCTTCAATGAAGTTGAAACAGTTGATGGTTTCATCGAGTCTTCTGTTAATTCTTCCATGATCGGAAATTCGGAACAAGTAGACATGGCACCATTGCTGACCACCCCATCTTCTACTTAGGTCAAGTACACACAACCTGACCTTGGCTGTTAGATTGGTATGTAGAGTTATCTGTGTAAGTATAGGCATATATCGGTAATTAGATTAGCACCCGTTATCGACAGAATATAACTTGCTTATCTTGAGCAGCTGAATGTAGGTGAAATGTGAAGTAGATGAGCAATCGCTGCAAAAGTAGTAATTAAGGAATGGCCACAGTAAAGGTATCCATTCTGTTGGTACCACATTCAGGGTCTTCTGATACCACACGTTGAATAGCATTAACTAGGCCATGTCTTCTCTCCACCCGTGCTGTATGCGATCCACACTAACATGGTGTTCTAGTTTTCCTCTCAGGTGCTGTAGTGGTCGTTGATTACTTGTTTATCCACCCTCAGTGTATCTATCTATATAGAATACCTGCCAGTTTTAACTTTCTTACTATGTCATTTCAGTCAGGTTCTCTTCGGCCAATCACAGTATTCGTTTTTAATTCTCGTGGGAGAGTTTGTAGGAAAATACACACGCCTACCTGTATGTAATCCGTTTCCTAGATCCTTGATCATGCCAATCGTCTGCCGCCTCCTCCTCGTACTAACTCGATATTTTGTACTTAGGTGGACCCGTCTTGTGTTCGTTCAATCTTTGGTTTATATATTATAATCGCAGTTTAAGCTTCATAAAGCAACTGACGTATTTTGCCAAATAGGTATAATGTTTTGTTTTTATTGCCATAATTAAATGAAAATTAATTCTTATATAACATAGTTTCCTCTTTTTAATTTAAGACGTCGTAACAGCTCCAACTGTGTAATGAATATTATCAATAATTTATCACAATATAACCTACGACAACATTTAATACTGTGGTTATTGAAGGTAGTGCTTCTTGTACTGTGCATAATGTTCATTAATTCTCTTTTGATTACCGAAAATGTCTAAGAAGTGTTTATCAACATACACATAAACAGTGTGTGAAATAAAGAAATAGCTAAAACTACAAGGCTGGCGTTACGCAGTGTGCAAAGATATACAAAGAGTTTCGTTGGCGGTGGTGGCGTCGACAACCCGACCCAGAAAAGCGTCCTGGACGAACCTCGTATCACTTCCCCACGCACTCTGAAAATTACCCAACGTCAAGTAGATAAGAATCCACGTATTTCAGCACGGCAGTTAAAGGAACAAAAATCTAGGCTACTCAGTCATGTGTCTGTACGTACTATTCGTAGCCGGCTTCATAGTGACTTGAAATTCAAGAGGTGTATGCCTCGCAAGAAACAGCTTCTAACAGACCGCCAACGCAAGATTAGACTCGCATTTGCCAAGATATACTTGCAGTGAGACGAAAGAAAGTGGAAAAAAAGTGTTGTGGTCCGATGAGGCCACGTTTGATGTTACTGGCAACAGTAAAGGCAAAGTGTGCCTGAGGCCTGGTAGTGACCCCTACGACCCCAAGTACATTCAAGCCACTGTAAAATTTCCAGACTCGTTAATGGTTTGGGGTCTTTTGGCTATAATAGCGTTGGTAGCCTTGTGTTTTTACCTCGTAATCAGACTATGAATAAGGATCGCTACCTGGAGCTGTTGTGTGATGAATTACCTGACTGTTTTGAGAAGACTGGTTGTGATATTTTTATGGAAGACGGTGCACCGGGCCACACTGCTAAATTAATACGTGCTTGGTTTGCATTTTGTGGTGTGAAATACATGAGGACTAGCCAGGCAACTCACCTGACTTTAACCCTATTGAGTACTTGTGGGCGATAATAAAGAAACAGTTGTGTGGGCGGGATACATCCAGCGTTCCTAAGCTCCAGGCCGCCATCCAGGATATTTGGGTCAACCTTAACCCTACATACCTCCACCATCGTTTCGAATCTGATCCCAGGCGAGTTAATCACACAACCACCGCATTCAGCTATCCGTAACCACGCCCACCAACATGATCACCTGTTTTCTCCGTCTGGTTTCTCAGTTCTTGGCAGGAGCAATTGTGAGACGGACCTCCTCATTATGGAAGCCTTGCACCAATATAAAGTAAAGCCATCGATTTGTGATATGGCTTCCTGTGAATTTTTGTGTTTTTCGCACTAAGACTCGTCTAAATTCAGGTAATACCTCCTGTATATTTTTATTTCTCATTGTTTTTTCCTGATTTTAGCTTTGTACGTAGGTGTCTCGTCATTTTTGTCGGTTTTAAGTTGGAGTGCTCTTTCTCTAGATTTTGTGGAAGGTAAATTTTGGTATAATCTTACGTTTTTATTGTATATCACCTATATTTCTAAAACTTCTTGTTTTCTAGGCTCTGATGATGGAAAATTATTTTTCCGAAACGTTAGTGATTAAAGAAACTCAACTTAGTCAAGATGTTTGTGTTTTCCCTGGTTCTCCTCTTCGTTATGAAACTACGCTTTCCACGTAACAAGTCCATTGCTGAAGTTATATATATATATATATATATATATATATATATATATATATATATATATATATATATATACATTTATATATATATATATATATATATATATATATATATATATATATATATATATATATATATGCAAGTAAATCACTGTAGGTGCGCGTGATCTAGGTATATGCTGATAACCACCAGGAAAGAAGAAAACACGAAGTTCCCAAGCGCTTTCGTGTAATTCACATCTTCAGGGGTGAGTACAGACTAGTCTGTACTCACCCCTGAAGATGTGAATTACACGAAAGCGCTTGGGAACTTCGTGTTTTCTTCTTTCCTGGTTGTTATCAGCATATATATATATATGCGTGTGTGTGCGCGTGCATTTTCTTTTTTCTTTTTTCTTTTTTCAGGTAAATAGCACATCCGGGCACAGGTCATTGATGCACATCGGGGCCTAGGGGCGAAAGAAAATAAGAGTAAAAATAAATTAAAAACAGAAAAGCAAAAGATTGTATTAATCTACACTACGAAGATGCCGGAAAACCAGCTGTTTGAAGTGACACAGATTGCATGAGTATGGAAACACAGAAGGCAGAGCGTTCCACTGTTTGGCTGTGTGAGGAAAGAAGGATGTACTATAACGGGTTCTTCTAGTGTAACCGACATCCACGGAGAAACGGTGGGCACCGCGGGCAAGACAGCTCTTAGACAATCATAAGCTCCTCCTTCACGATAATCAAAAGAGAATCAATGAACATTATTATGTACAGTACAAGAAGCACTACCTTCAATATCCACAGTATTAAATGTTGTCGTAGGTTATATTGTGATAAATTATTGATAATATTCATTACACAGATGCAGTTGTCACTATGTGTTAACAAGACAACGAAGTGCTGTTCGAGAGTCATATAGAAGAAAGTGACTCCATCCCCATTGTAGCAAACTTTAGAAACCTCGGAAAGACACAAGAGGATATGGCTGGTCAGTGAGTCGTGATGGGTCCTCCTTCCTGTATAGCAGTGAGACAAGACTATACAAACAAATGGTATAGTTTTGTTGTTCCTGCTGAGGATAATAAGGAATAAGGTTGTGATGAGCAGTGTCTACTGTGTAGTGTTGACTGTCTCCACACATCGACCATTACGTCTGGACCATTAAGAGACTGGCCCATAATGGTGTAACCTGATACAAGGTTCTCCTCCATCACCTCCACCCGTAACAACACTTCTTCCTTCTCTCACGGCCAATAGCTTAAAACGTTCAACATGATTCGCGCAGACGCAAGTATGCAAGTATGCGAAAATTTTAAGATGATAAATTACAAAACCAGATCCCCAAGCATTTATATAACTCTAACCCTTAAATTAAATAAAGCTTTCCCCTGGATTGCATTGGCCTCGCTTCGACGTAATCCGTATTTGTACCTTCTTGTCATATTTTACACAAGCACTGTTTAATACTGCAATAAGGTCTTTCAATGGAAATTAAATCGTCTATTTTTTGTTTATTATTCACACAATAAACAACATAAAATTCATAGTTGATTTATTTTGTCTTCTTGGGTGAGGACCTCTTGCCTGGTGACTTATGACTGCTTCCTGCGAGCCTGGGCCAGCCTGAACTCCCCCCAAGAGATGTACCCGTCATTGTTGTTGTCGTTCTCCTTCAACACGTCATCTATCAGTTCTGTTAATGGACACAGCTATTAACAACAAATTCTTTCTAACAAATCCTCCATTTCTATTAGTAGTTAACAATACAGTATTTATAATATGCCTTGGTTCATATATGTATAACCCCAGTTCCCAGTTAATTATAATTACGTAGGAGGTACAGTATAAGTTCTAAAGCACCATACGATGTCGTTCGTACCCATACATTACAAAACGCTCCCGGTAAAACATCGTCTAACAGCTGCATTTAAGATAAAAACTTTCACTGCCTCTGCCAAAGCTCAACATTATTAAATCAACTGCACTGTTATAGGAGTCCTCCTTTAACTCATAAACCTGTAGTATTCAAGAAACACACATTTTCTTTTATTTCGATTTATTGATCAATGATTTGTCTAATAGTTGTTGTCTAGTATAAAAAGTGACTTCCTGAAGATCTTAATTGTTGGAGCAAAGTAATGCATAACAATAGTTATATTCATACACGGCATGTTGTTTACGCAAAAGAAGTCAGGTGATATTTATTGAAGACAATTCTGTTTTTGTTATATCTCTTAATCCTTAACGATTGATGACTAGAAGATTTAGTGCTCTAGATTACGTGCTGGTGACCTAAGTTGCGAAAGCGAAGTACTGCAATTATTATTTAACAATACCAACATCTTTAGTTCTAACAGTGTTAGGTAAATGCCAGGAAAATTTATTTGTTTCTCTGTGTGTATACAGTAGTGAATGCATAAAATGAACACCATTTACTGATTTTGCAAACAGTCAAAACAAAAATACACGATTAAGGAAACTGGCATGGGTGTCGAATAGGTTTAACCTGATGGACGTTACATGAAAGATTTTAACATTTGCAATCAATGTGTCGTATAATCTGTGCAATTTTTGAAAAATTATATCGCAAATTATATTATAAACCGCTGTTGCAGCCCTCAGTGCACTCTATTTGTCAAAACTTAGATTAGAATCCTTCGACACTTGAGGTGAATGCCTACGTGATCAACTCACCAACGTAAAACTTTAATTTTTCATTCCATTTCTCTTGGCGGAAGTTTTCTATTACTTTCCTCTCTTCCTTACTGAGGTTCTTGAGCTTCTCCTCGTCAATGCTCACGTCATCATCGTCATCGTCATCGATATGGTTGATGGCTGCCATGAGCTCCATCCCGTCAAGACCAAAGTTGTTGTCAAAGTCGTGTATTCTGAAACAAGTGAATTATGACGTGTTGAGCCACACAAACTCATAACATGGAATTCTCCTGCGAGTGCTCAGATTCTTTTCTTCCTCGCTGTTTGGTTGCAATTAAATGCTTACCTTCCTCTCTTGATGACCAAGACTGTTCACGAAGATTAAAAATTTCTCATTTTATTCCTTTTATCTTTATGAACCTCTGTGAAAATGGCAATATTATTACAGAACTAATTTGAAGTAAGTAAGATACATGACTTGCCGCAATAAATTCGCTGCACCAGTGATGAGTATATTCTTAAGCATCATCTATAGGTAACAGAAACGGACTTTTTTGAGAAAGTTAATAATAATAATCATCAGGGTCGCGATGCGTTTACGAAAGTTGGGGACCAAGTTAATCAATTTCTCAAAGGCAGATTTAAAAACAAAATCCAGATGAGGGATTCACACGTCATAGAATGGCACATAGGGCTGTAAGAACTCATCAGATTACGTGCATTTACAGTTCTACACTCATGGAAGGCAAACGATATTCTGCTGCTTAATTCTGACCAGCGAGAACATTATATCTCTACCTTTAACTATATTCAGATTATAAGGGGAGAGGTTGCTCACTCTCTTGGATCCGCAGCTATTTAGTGTGCTGTGGGTGTGGACTATTCTTGGGATCAGTGTCAACAATCAGTGGTGATGAAGACCATTCTCTCATAAAACGCTGCAGATTAACTGAGTTGCTCTTGAGTTTAAAAGGAAAGACGAAGGAAACTTAATCGCCGATTTAGAATAATTTTTACTTTTAAGTGTATCTATTTTTTCTAATAATCAATATTTTGAAGCTCAGGAACATGATTGCAAAAAATAAATCCTCTGCCTTTCCAAAAATCAACCTGCTCTTTAATTTGATTTACATACGAAAATGTAACAAAGTTAATGAATTTTAGTATTCAAGTTCATAATAGTTATTATTTGGTCTTGTATATACACTGCATCTGTGAGACAAGGCGCTTAACCTCTGGTTCGAAATTTGTGTGGTGAGAAGGGGTGCGTTCCCGTTTCTCCGCCCTCGGTTGCTGTCTAGTATTAGCAAAGACTTGATGAACGATCCTTAAAGACTAGCTCGCAATGCAATAGACACTTCAGTCCGAAAAAGTTTTCAGGAACTCCCTTACTGGCGACGCTGCTAACTATTTATTAATATAAAATGTCAAGTTTTGTGTTCTAGAAACAACAGCAATAAAGGAAGTAGGTAGTAGGCATTTACCAAACAGGGAGGTACTACCGCCTGGGAAGATATTGGAAGCATAATGTATTGTCTAATGGTAGACCCTGCTGCCATATTGCATCACGAAAATTGTGACCAAGTCCCAGGTTCCTGATCTGACTTTCTGCCCCATTTACACACAATTGCAGGGTCTCAATTGTGTCTCTTACTTGACAACACAACATACATATATTGTTTCTATTTATTTATTTTTTTTTTTTTGTATTTCTTTAGTTCTTTATTATTATTATTATTATTATTATTATTATTATTATTATTAACATATTATTTTATTTTACTTTTTATTATAAATTTTATTTACCATGAATAATTATTACATTTTCGCCCCCCAGGCCTCGATGTGGGTCAGTGACCTGTGCCCGGGTGGGCTAATCCCTGTAAAAAATAAAATAAATAAATAATTAAATAAATATTATTAGATCAAGGTATATGAGGAGAGGTTAAGGTAAATCTACTTTGCATAGCTTGTCGTAGTGTTCCTGTTGGACAGGACTCGCTCTCCTGCCTAATAGGAAACAGTAGGAGATATCTTTAACCTAAATTGACGATACAAGTGAATATAACTAAGATCCTGGCGTGCATCTGCGAGTGGGTTTCATTCTTGTTTAGGATCCCATTACCACCCGACACACTAGAAGTAAAACTTACTTGAAGTAGTGATAGTCCAGCTCTTTGTCTGACATTTGCTCGATTCTCTCCAAGGACAAGTATTCAGGAAGTTCCTCCTTCAAGTGTCTGACGATGGAGAAAAGATATCAAGATATTAAGGTCACATTAACATTTTTGTATGAAGACCTTTATTCACATAATTTACATTGTTTATTTAGTAAGATCATGTTTATATTATATTCAGTGTAATATTTTTCCACATTGAGTTTCTATTACCAAATTAATTAACGTATTTGTAACGCTTGTTGGATTTTATTAAAAAAATTCGATTCATAAAATAAGTGTGTTGTTGTTGTTATTGTTACTGTTGTGACATACGGTACATCTTTATCCACGTTTACCGATGGTCCGGTAAAACTAACGCTCGTGAAGGTTGACAAAATCAGATACTTTTTTGTGTGTGCAATACTAGGTCAAAGGCGCGTTATTGTTGAACTTCACCTGAAAGTAATGTGCCTTATATGGGCCCTCTACCGGCTGTTTTGAAGGTGGGTGTACGGTATTTTAAAAGAAAAGTGTGGCTGTTATAACTATCAGAAAATTCTTATTTCGGTTCTCCATGATACACCAGAACAACACAGAGAGATCTAATGACGAAACTGGACACATTTGAAATGACGATCACAAAAACTTATTAAACAAATATAAGTAACACGTATCAAAGGGCAGCATGTATGATTTTTTTCCGTTTTAAGTTATTAAGCTACAAAATAAACCATGGCAACTGAAGCAGGATAGCGTCGCGACGCCATAAATCAATTTAATCTGAATAATAAGGAAAATTTTTTCCAAGTCATTTCTATCGGCTTTCTATTTCTATATTGCATTAAAGTTCTGTTCTATATTTTGATATCAGAGCTGGGAATCACCCCTCCCTTCTAACATCATAATAAGAGGGATAACTTCGAAGTATTTTTGTTTCCACTTACAATATTTGGGGACTTTCTTCATGTTGTTCCCGAGTAAATTGTCCGTTTACACAAAGCCGTATTTTCGCTATTTTTGACACGCACTAAACCTAAATATATCGTACTGAAACATATTTTTTCCGACTGAGAATTGTGAACTTTTGGAACAACCTGCCAGAGAGTGTTGTGACGGTACCAAGTGTGACCTCTTTCAAGACCATACTTGACCAACACTGGAGCAGGTTCAGATACATTCAGGTGCCGGTGCATGCCCAATACTTGCCAACAGTGCGTAACATTGACGTCACAGGCTAACGAGCCGATCACTGGCTATGAGGATGGAAGTTAGACATTTTACCCTCACAAAATCTAATTAGG
>CAUDMG010003768.1:0-67166 GCA_958450375.1 Homarus gammarus
TATATTTATGTTCCATATAACATATTTATGGTTTATTCACCTGTGTGTGCGTGTGTGTGTGTGTCTGTGTGTGTGAAGCCTTGAATTTGAATGTTCAATTTTGCCACATACAGCGGATAGTTTATTGTATCCACTTTTTGCACTCAGTAGCTAAGTCAATTTCCACGTATAGAACTAAACACACAAATGTGCTTGAATGTCTCTCACGCAGGTGTGAATAACATTATGCGGCCAGGTGTATTGCCTCACACTGCTGTACTCACGCAGGTGTGAATAACAAAGTATGCGGCCAGGTGTATTGCCTCACACTGCTGTACTCACGCAGATGTGAATAACAAAGTATGCGGCCAGGTGTATTGCCTCACACTGCTGTACTCACGCAGATGTGAATAACAAAGTATGCGGCCAGGTGTATTGCCTCACACTGCTGTACTCACGCAGATGTGAATAACAAAGTATGCGGCCAGGTGTATTGCCTCACACTGCTGTACTCACGCAGGTGTCAATAACAGAGTGTGCGGCCAGGTGTATTGCCTCACACTGCTGTACTCACACAAGTGTTAATAAGTCAACCTGTATGTATTGTATGTATATATCCAGAGAACACTTGTAATTCCAGTATATAATGGATCGATGATAGGGATGAAAGTATTAATTATAGATGAAATAAATCCACTGAGTAATACTGGGGGAAGTGTTGTTAGTGTTATTATAGAGAGAATTATAGTAAATATTGAAAGAGGTGTAGTGAGGGTTCTGAAAGGGTAGAGGATGGATGAAAGGGTAGGGGGTGGATGAAAGGATAGGGGTGGATGAAAGGGTAGGGGGTGGATGAAAGGGTAGAGGATGGATGAAAGGGTAGGGGTGAATGAAAGGGTAGAGGATGGATGAAAGGGTAGGGGTGAATGATAGGGTAGAGGGTGGATGAAAGAATAGAGGCTGGATGAAAGGGTAGAGGATGGATGAAAGGATAGAGGATAAATGAAAGGGTAGAGGATGGATGAAAGGATAGAGGATGAATGAAAAGGTAGAGGATGGCTGAAGGGGTAGAGGGTGGATGAAAGGGTAGAGGATGGATGAAAGGGTAGTGGATGGATGAAAGGATAGAGGATGGATGAAAGGGTAGAGGATGGATGAAAGGGTAAAGGATGGATGAAAGGGGAGAGGATGGATGAAGGGGTAGAGGATGGATGAAAGAGTAGAGGATGGATGAAAGAGTAGAGGATGGATGAAAGAGTAGAGGATGGATAAAATGGTATTAGATGGATGAAAGGGTAGAGGATGGATGAAAGGGTAGAGGTCGATGAAAGGGTAGGGGATGGATGAAAGGGTAGAGGGTGGATGAAAGAGTAGAGGGTGGATGAAAGGGTAGAGGATGGATGAAAGGGTAGAGGGTGGATGAAAGGGTAGAGGATGGATGAAAGGGTAGAGGGTGGATGAAATGGTAGAGGATGGATGAAATGGTAGAGGATGGATGAAGGGTAGAGGATGGATGAAAGGGTAGAGGATGGATGATAAGGTAGAGGATGGATGAAAGGGTAGAGGGTGGATGAAAGGGTAGAGGATGGATGATAAGGTAGAGGATGAATGAAAGGGTAGAGGGTGGATGAAAGGGTAGAGGATGGATGAAAGCTCGAGGTCACTGCCATAGTCAGACTCACTCATCGATCTAGGTGCTGGACATAACTTTTGGGTAATAATCATATTTTCTTTTACTATGTTGAATATGATAATGGCACACACACACACACATATATATATATATATATAATCACTATAGCTGAGAATCCTTTTTGGCCATCCAGCTAAAATCCTCAGCCACCTTCAACTTTCTTATTTCAGGTTTGTAATACGTCTTCCAACCATCTAACCTGATCCCTGCCTTATACTTACTGAACACTTCCAGAAGCTCACAATATTTTGTCTCTTACATTCATTGCTCCACCGAACTCGATAATATCTTACACTTTTTTACATAAGCGTCAGATAGATTTGTGTTCATTATGTTTAATGTTAAGCCGTTCGTCTTGTGGATTTATGCACAACTAAATGATGAGCAATTATGAAGTTTTAGAAAATTTACGTTGTTTAAAAATGTGGTAAAATAAGAGATGAAAATAAATGAATTTTTACTTTCCAGTAATTGGTGGGCGGGAAGTTGCGACTGTGTCTTGCCAGCTGTTCCCTCCCTCTGAGTTGGTGTTAGGAAGCTCTCCAGCCGTATAACTTTACCCCAACACGCCTGACGACAAACCGGGTTAACAGAGCTGTGCCCATCCTCAGGTCTTTGCTGCATTATCTTGGCTGCCTGTACAGAGGTATGGGTGAGCGTTTTGAAAGAATCATATGTGATGGCGATTCCGTTTTTCGTCACAGAGAATATTGTCCAACATTTTCTTCAAGTTTCAGTGAACTAATAAACTCTTTTAAAAAACGAAGTGACTCGAGTCGGCACGAAATTTATCAAAACAAATAATTATATTTCTTACACTTTGAATCTTGGGACAAACTGGTCTTATTGCCAAGATCGTTCAAACATGTGATTCTCTTTTAGTATTTATATATTATTAAGGAGGATGATTGTCAGGTAGAGATGAGCAGAGAGATGAATTACAGGTGAACAAATACAGCGTACAGGGAGATCTGTAACAGGAGGGACTTTCATGGTAGTGAGGCTTTAGGAATAATTTATAAGAGGGGAGAGATATGTTTGTGTACTGTACATGGCCCTTCAATATTGGTGTCATGTAAGGCAGCGACGAATAGAGTGACCGAGTTCAAATAGACATTGTTATTTTAGAGGGATTTTGTGAGTTTATACCGCCCCCGTGTGTACACAGGCAGAACATTGACACTAGCAAAAGTGAAAACACTGAAAGATAGACACAGAAGGGAGTGAGAGGCAACTTGTTAACACGAGTTTTGTTGAGGTGATCTGAGAGGGACTGATAAACTCCTCCCTTACTATGACAGCCACATAGGATGTCAGTAACTGAGACAAGATAGAAATAAAGACAGACAAACGAGACACAGTATTACAAATGGAGGGCATTAGGAACCTTGAGTACAGAGACAGGTTAAAGCATCTTAATTTGTACTCCCTCGAGAGACGTAGAGTGAGGGGCGATATGATAGAGGTGTATAAATGGAAGCCAGGGCTGAACGACGGGACATTACAAAGGTACTCAAACTATACAACCAGGAGCGAACTCGTAACAATGGTTTAATATTAGACAAATTTAGATTTAGGGGCGAAATAGGTAAACACTGGTTTGGAAATAGAGTAGTGGACGAGTGGAACAAGTTACCAAATATCATCATTAACTCGAATACGCTAGGTAGCTCCAGACATAGGTTGGATGGATATATGAGCAATAGGGGTTGGATGTAAATGGGACTGCCCAGTATGGGCCAAAAGGCCCGCTGCAGTTTCCTCCATTCTTATGTTCTTATGTTCTTAAGGTTTTACAGGTTAAGGAACATTGTTGCTGGTCCTGTGATACTAATCTGACGAGAACAAGTTATTAAGGAAGGGTTCAGAGGAGGAGGGGAACTGATTACTTACAAAATGAACACAGCGACTCCTGTTGTCTCGGTAGGGTTGTCAAATGCCTTCGTCCCTTGTGATATATTGTTTAATACAATATTGTAAAGATATTTTTGATCGAGTGTAAACATTCCTCCAAACTTTGTCACAAGGTTGACTGCCATCAATGGTGGACAGGTCTCCGCCATGCTAAGGTTAATATTGACATTGATGCATTTAGATAAGATAGGGAGAAAATAATGTGTTGAAAATTTAGAGATAAGTATAACTAAAGTGTTAAGGTATAACGTATCTTGGCTCAACCAGATCTCTGCATGGTGTATTCTGACGTCATAGGTACTCACTGTTAGCTGAATGACTCGTCAGACCTTTGGCTCAGGTTAGCAGCCATAACTTTGGCCAATGAAAGATATTGGTCATTATTGTACTCGTTTTAGATCTTGTTGTGATAAAACCACATACCAAAGTATATTGTAATTCATCACTGTGTTCACCCTCTCGTGTTTATGACGCACGAACAGTGCCCCCCCCCCCCCCCACCACCCATGATGGCGGGGACCACAGTGAACAACTTATACAGTGAATATCAAACAGTGACCCCCCCCCACCACCCATGATGGTGGGGACCACACTGAACAGCTTTTACAGTGAATATCATACAGTATCCCCCCCCCCCCCCCCCCCCGTGGTGGCGGGGACCACGGTGAACAACTTATACAGTGAATATCAAACAGTGCCCCCCCACCACCCATGATGGTGGGGACCACACTGAACAGCTTATACAGTGAATATCATACAGTGCCCCCCCCCCCCCCCCACCACCCGTGATGGCGGGGACCACAGTGAACAACTTATACAGTGAATTACCAAAATATAATGTTCTTAGATGGTGAATAACGATACTATTAATTAAAGCTAAACTTAACATTCGGGTATTACTATTAAAGCAAGATGACCAATGGTTTGGTTATGTCAACACAAACACAACACACACTCCACCACCTAACAGATCTGGCTGCTGTGATCCACTCTTTACAAACACTTTAAATCTCCACCAAACATCACCAGTGTGTTAAGTTCATGACTATAACAGGAGAATAAACAGTAATTTTTAACGTGACACTTGCTGGAGGTTGTGTCAATGTGTCATCTTCCTGAGGTCAAGGACTGGTGGGCGGTAATGAGGGAGGTGTCTGTAATGGTGGTAGTAGAGGCGGCGGTGGTGTCTTAATGTTAAGTGGGGTGTGTATGTATATTATGTATGCTGGATTATATGTCATGTATGTATATTATGTATGTGCTCCATTTATGTATTATTTATTCAGCCTAGCTAGCAGCGTGTGGCAATGTTATTACCATATCCCACATGCTTAATTAATGTGCCTGGCGACGTATGGAAGCTGCTAATGTATCACTTGCCATACGTCGCCTATAGCAGTTGACAAGGAGCCTAGCCAGGGAGACCGCTGCTCTCCTCTGTGTACATACTCTTATCCAGTAAACCGAACCTACAAAACTATACAGGTGTTTGTGTTCTCTCCTGTATATAGAACTTATTATTCAGAACCTAACATGGCGCAGTGATCCGATCTTACTGGATAATTACGAGTGATAGTGCAAAGTTTGTAGAAAGCCAGCTATGGACTCTATGGACTCTCGCTTGGGTCAACTCCCGCGCCATCTCTCCTCGAAGAATTTCAGCAACTTTGAGCAGTGTCAGTGACAGTGATTTTCTGTGAAGTGTTTAGCGCATTGTGTGTTTCGTGCCATTCATGTGTGACCTTGTTCTAAAGGATTCCCAAGGTATACGGCACGTTCTGGGCATTTGTAAGGAGTAGAGTTCAGTGCACCCGTCTCTGACCGCGTCCTGAGGGTACTGGGCTGACTGGGAGTCGCCGCGCCTCTCCCTCCACCCCCTCACAGCGCCGCCTCCACCCCCCCCTCACAGCTGGGGCGAGACTCTCTACCCGCCCGGGACACCACACACACACACGTACTAACACTCGCTGACCGCGCGGCTTCTTATATATATTTTATATATATAACCTACTTATCTGTGTATTTAATTAATTTTTGTCTGAAATCTTGTTGATACGACGGGCTGACCGGTCAACACTGATTTAAGACATAGTACACAGAGGAAGTAGTTATGTCTCACGCCTTACGTAGCCGTGGACCCAGCGTCTGGATGAGCCAGGCGGGTGATAGCCCCGCAGAGATGGATGACCAGGCCGGCCACGACGCTCCAGCCCCCACATCGCGCAGTCCCTCACCTCAATATTCAGCGTTGTCTCCCGAGATAATTGCTTTACTGAAGTTTATGAGAGATGAGAAACGCGAGGATGAAGCCCACAGACGTTTGGCGGATGAGCACAGAAGGCAAGCAGAGGCAGAACGAGACAACCAACGGAGATTGGAAGACAGTGAACGGTTTGAAGCCTTGATATCTCGCCTCACTGTTAACCAAGCCCCTGGCTCTAACACTGCCTCGGTACTGACTGGTTCAGATACCTCATCCATGCTTCCTTCACGCCCCCCAGCCCCACCTAAAGCAGCAGCTCAAACACCGCCCATCTTGAAGCCTGATGTGAATTTCCAGACTTTTCGTGAATGGCGGCGACGGTGGACTGATTATTCTACAATGGTGGATCTCCAGAGTTTGTCACAGCCTAAACAACTCATCCAGCTGCGTATGTGCCTGTCCTTGGAAATTCAGCGTGTCTTGGAACATACGTTGCAGGTACCCCCAACCTCTTCGCTGTCTGTAGAGGAGGTACTGGACGTTCTACAACGGCACATCAAAGGACAGCAGAATGAAGCTCTGCGCAGGAGGGAATTGTTTAGCTGCAGACAGATGGAGGGTGAGTCTTTTGATGCCTTTTACGTGCGTCTTAAGAGAGCCTCGGAAGAGGTAGATATATGTCCAGGCCACCACCAGCAGTGCGAGGAGACCCAGTTGAGGCAGGTGATCCTGATGGGTGTTAAGGACGAGGAACTTGTCCAACGCCTCACCTCCCTCGACTCTTCCTCTTCTCTTAAGGATGTGTTGACGATATGTCGCTCCTATGAGGCTGCCAGGTGTGCCACCTCTGCCATCCGTGCTCCCCCTACAGCTGTACGCGCTGTGTCCCGGTACAAGAAGGACAAGAAGTCTGTTCCTACGCCTTCGCCCACCACGTCCACGCCCGGTTTATTTTGCAACAACTGTGGTAAGCAGCACGGAACACAGGTGTGTCCAGCTGCTCAGTCTACCTGCAACAGTTGTGACCGTAAGGGCCACTGGTCACTCACAGTACGGTGCCCAGCCAAACGCGTCCAGTGCAATGTGTGCGGTCGTCTGGGCCACTATGACAAGTGTTGCCCTTCCAACATACCCAAGGGACCGCGTCGGCGGAAGCTTCAGCCCCCTTCCACCAGAGAGGGCCGCCCACAGTCTTCCAATCAGAGGTACGACGACTCTTGACAACGCTCGAGCCACATTAGGAATGTGTGCTCCCCCCAGCGTCCCAGGACCAAAGTCCCCCAGTACATCAGTGTCATTGTGACCTACCGCAGTGTGTCATCCCGTCTTCAGATGTTGCCCGACACCGGCGCTGATGCTACAGTCATCGGTCCCCAGCATTTGCAATGCTTGGGGCTCTCTCCAAGTGATCTAGGACCGCCCCCCAAGGATCTCCGCTTTATGGCAGATGGTTCACAGATGACCCCGGCCCTGGGTTCACTCCAAGCACAAGTCACCTTTGGCAACAGGTCGTGTCAAGCCTGGATTGATGTGCATAACGGTGTCCAGACTCCTTTGCTGTCCTACAGACATTGTCAGGAGTTGGCCATCATCTCCCAGGACTTCCCCAAACCTATTCTTGAGGTAAAACACGCCAACAGGGTGCAAAAAGGGAGCAGCAACGACCCTGCTGCCGCCCTACCCCTGCCTCTTGCCAGTGACACCTCTCCTTCGGATGCTCGGAAGTACTTCCTGAAGGAATTCAGCGACGTTCTGGTGACCAAGTCCGCTCTGGAATCCAAGCCTCTCAAGAAGATGGCAGGCCCCCCCATGAGGATCCACCTGAGGGACGACGCGAAGCCATTCGCTATTTACACCCCTCGACTGGTTCCCCTGGCCTTCCGCGAGGCGGTCAAAAACGAGCTGGACTCCATGGTCGCCCAAGAAATTATTGTACCAACCGGCGATGACCCGTCTCCATGGTGTCACCCGATGGTTGTCGTCGCAAAACCTAAAGGTGGTGTTCGGATCACCACTGACCTTTCCAAGCTCAACAACCAGGTGTCTCGTCCTGCGCACCCTTCTCCCACGCCCTTTGCAGCCATACGCAGCGTGAACCCGAAGGCGCGCTTCTTCACGACGATGGACGCCCTGTGTGGATACTGGCAGATAGAGCTTGCCGAAGAAGACCGACCACTCACAACGTTCATCACCCCGCATGGACGTTACAGTTATTGCCGTGGCCCCATGGGATTCGCCGCTACAGGAGACGCTTTCTGTCTTCGAGGTGATATGGCTCTACAAGGTCTGGCAAACTGCGTGAAAGTGGTCGACGACATACTCGTGTACGACGAGGATTATATGGATCACCTCTGCCGTATCTACGAGGTACTCAACAGGTGCCGGAAGCACGGCATTACCCTAAATGCCGACAAGTTTGTTCTGGCCAGCTCTTCAGTTGACTTTTGTGGGTACACCCTCTCAGGGAATGGTATCGCAGCTGACCCGGAAAAGGTCCGCGCCATTACGGATTTTCCCACCCCTGCTAACCTGACCGACTTGAGGTCCTTCATCGGTCTCGTCAACCAGTTAGCAGAGTTTTCGTCGGACATCTCCGCAGCTGCTCAACCACTTCGCCCCCTGATGAGCCCCAAGAGGACATTCCTGTGGACCCCCGACCACGACAAGGCCTTCCAGCAAGTGAAACAGGCCCTGTCTCGTCCACCTGTCCTCGCCACGTTTGACCCAGCCTTGCCGACAGTTCTGCAGACAGATGCCTCACGCTTGTATGGCGTGGGATACGCCCTACTGCAGGATCATGGTGGAGGGCAGTTCCGGCTCGTCCAGTGTGGCTCGCGTTTCCTCTCTGACACTGAGACGCGCTACGCCACTATTGAGTTGGAGCTGTTGGCTGCGGTTTGGGCGATGTCCAAGTGCAGGTTTTACCTCATAGGCCTGCAATACTTTCACCTAGTGACCGACCATCGCCCGCTTGTCCCGATCCTCAACCACTACACGCTAGACGCCGTTGAGAACCCTCGCCTCCAGCGTCTGAAAGAGAAACTCTCGGCGTACATCTTCACTGCAGTGTGGCGTGCTGGTAAGGAGCTCTGCATCCCTGATGCCTTATCCCGCTCTCCTGTCAGCCGCCCTACTCCAGAAGACCATGTACTCGACGCCGACCTCGCTCTTTCCGTCAGGACTGTGGTCACTCTCCATGCCGTCCAATCCCTTCGTTCGGACCTGTCACCAGATGACGACAAGGCAATGGAGGACCTTCGAACAGCGGCCCGAGATGACCCTTCCTACGTCCGACTTGTCGAGTGTGTGAGGAATGGATTTCCTAGCAACCGCTACGATCTTCACAACACCCTGCTCCCGTATTGGAAACTCCGCGATGAACTCTACTGCGACGGAGACCTTGTTCTGTACGGAGCACGTGTAGTTGTCCCTGCTGCATCACGTCCCCACGCCTTGGCCCGCCTTCACGACAGTCACCGTGGAGCTGAGGCCACCAAACGACGTGCACGACAGACTGTGTTCTGGCCCGGCATCAACTCCGACATCTCCAATGTTGTCCGTGCGTGTGAGCCCTGCCAAGTATTACAACCCAGCCAGCAGCAGGAACCCTTTATGAGTGACGACAACCCCACCCGCCCCTTTGAGTCTGTGTCGGCCGACTTTTTCTGTGTGTCAGGAAAGTCCTTCCTCGTTATCGTCGACCGTCTCTCTGGTTGGCCGGTTGTCATCAAGTGCGGTAATGACACGACGTCTGCCGCCACCATCAGCAAGTTCCGCCACTACTTCCGTGACGTGGGCGTTCCTGTACGCCTGCGAACCGACGGAGGGCCTCAGTTCACAAGCCGGGACTTTGCTGTGTTCCTTGACCGATGGGGAGTCCGGCATGTGTTGTCATCGCCCCATTACCCGCAGTCCAACGGCCACGCTGAGGCTGCTGTCAAATCCCTGAAGCACCTCATCCTTAAGGTGGCCCCTTCTGGGAACATTGACTGCGAGGCCTTCGACAGGGGTCTTCTTGAACTCCGCAACACACCTAACTACACCGGACGCTCCCCTGCCCAGGTTTTGTATGGACGCCCCCTTCGTTCTTGTGTCCCTGCTCACCCTCAATCCTTCTCCAAGGAGTGGCAGGCCAAGACAGAGGATTGTGATCGCCGAGCCGCCGAACGTGTTCAGGACGTCGTCGCCCGCTACAATGACCACGCCCGTTCTCTCCCCAGGTTGAGTGTCGGCACCCAAGTCCGTGTTCAGGACCCGACCTCCCTACGTTGGGACAAAGTAGGCGTAGTTATGGGTCTCGGCAGGTCACGGGACTACCAGGTGCGGTTACCCAGTGGTCGTGTGTGGTGGAGGAACCGCCGTTTTCTCCGACCCGTAACAATGCCTTCTGCTGGCCCCGCCACCAGTGTTGAGTCCCATACCCTTCCCAGTGATGAAGTCCCTCGACGCTCAGAACGGATCCAAAAGAAAAGGTCCGCTCAAGACTTTGCTATGAGCGTATAGGGGGGAGGGAGGTGTATGTATATTATGTATGCTGGATTATATGTCATGTATGTATATTATGTATGTGCTCCATTTATGTATTATTTATTCAGCCTAGCTAGCAGCGTGTGGCAATGTTATTACCATATCCCACATGCTTAATTAATGTGCCTGGCGACGTATGGAAGCTGCTAATGTATCACTTGCCATACGTCGCCTATAGCAGTTGACAAGGAGCCTAGCCAGGGAGACCGCTGCTCTCCTCTGTGTACATACTCTTATCCAGTAAACCGAACCTACAAAACTATACAGGTGTTTGTGTTCTCTCCTGTATATAGAACTTATTATTCAGAACCTAACAGTGTGTGTGTGTGTTTGTGTGTGTGTGAGTGCGTGTGTGTGTGTGTGTGTGTGTGTGTGTGTCACCACCAGACAACGCTACCTATGCATGAGGTCACCAGGTGCAGCAGTGCCACCTCCACTTCCTCCAAATTAGACAATATTAAACAGGTAAAAAATGTTCCTCTAGCATTTTCTTCAATTCTCGTATCTTAGAATCATTTTACTCTCAGAAGATCAATACGGTTGGGTCGTAGTGGACAACAATCTTCTCACGTACGATTCAAAGATGTATCGAACCCGAGTCACAGTAGTGAGAGGCAAGTGATACATCGCTATATCTTCGATACGAACAATGATGACTGAAAGTTATCCCCAGATTACAGAAGAGTGCGTTGGGTTTTAGTAATAGCAACAACAACAGCTGCAGCAATGATAATGATGATGATGATGATGATAATGATAATGATAATAATAATAATGATGATGATAATGACAATAATAATAATATAATAATAACAATAGTAATAATGATAAAAAAAATAATAATAATAATGATAATGGTATAAAAATAATAATAATAATGATAATACTAATACTAATACAAATAATGATAATAATAATAATCATAATAATAACAACTTATCACCCAACAATTGTTATATATAAACATACACCTCAAATATCAGTGTATAAAACCAAGTAATAAGTGGAGCGGGGAGGGGAGGCTGGCTGGGGAACACGGCCTTACCTGTGGACCACGAGAGGGGCGGACACACCAAATATAACCCTAAGGTGTGAGCAGGTACAGTAATTAGGAGACACACGACCAGTATAATACCTGAAGTGAATAATGTAAATATGTTGAAGATAATGATTTTTTTTTTATTTTGCCGCTTGCAGCGGTTACTTTATTGTGCACCCCACACTCATCCTGTGAGCGGTAGCGCAAAAGGATTACAGAGTAGGGTTTACAAAGGGTCATAATAATTAACCCCGGTTGTCAGGATATTATGGTACTGAAAGTTACACAGTATTTCATTTACATTATTTGTTTAGTTCTATACATAAAGGGTAACTTATTCACAAATGCGTGAGAACAGGCGTGTGAGGCAGTATGTCTGGCCTCACACTTTGTTATTCACATTTACGTGGGAGGTATTCAAGCGCATTGCGTATTTGGTTCTGTACATGAGAACTGACATAGATACTAAGTGCAAAAAAGTGGATACAATCTTAATATGTCGGCTATCTTGCCATTAGAGATGAAGTGTTGTGCCATTTCACACACAGTGTGCTTGGACCTGTCCCTAAAAGGTTCTATCTTCACACAGTCGAGGACGTAGTGTTCAAGTGTGTGGCCATATGTATGGCCACACACTTTACATTTAGTTTTGTTTACATCTGCTTGAGGAACATACTGCCAAAGGTACTTATATCCTAACCTTAATCTAGCGGTTACAACATCTTGTAATCTAGTGATCTTGTTACTTGCTCCATATACATGTTTCACTTGATACATCTCATCATGGTAAACTATGGATTGACTAGTGCCTGTTTGCACTTGTCTACTTGCGTCAAACTCATCAATAAGTTCTTTCCTAATTACAGTTTTAAGGGTTCTTTTTGACAGACCCAAATTGTATTCAACGGTGTCTTTGTTAGACGCGAGTTTGGCGAGGGCATCAACTCTGTCATGTTTTATGAGGCCTATGTGAGAGGGGATCCACAACAGTTTGACCCTGACACCCCGGTCAACAAGGCACGCATATTTGTGTCTGGCTTCAGAGACAAGAGCGTGACAACCTGAGTCGAGGGTACCAAGGGCAAGTAGTGAGGATAGAGAGTCAGTGATGATGAGACTGTCAGTAACAGTGGTTTCAATGAATTTAATAGCTGTGAGTATGGCAACTAATTCAGTTTGTAGAGTGGATGCCCAGTTGTTAATTCTAACTCCTTTCTCAATTATATTACCGTCAGGTTGAGTCACAACAATAGCACTTCCAGCCCTCCCACAGGCGGTGTTTAGAGATCCATCAGTGTAGATGGTCTGTGTGATATTATCATCAGTCTGTAGACTCTACAGTGTAGAGTGTGTATGTGTTCAAGAGCTCTCAATTTGGCAGTGCGTTGGAGATAAATGCTTTGTATAATTAATTTTTTAGGCGGATACGTCGGTATTGTGATATCGAAGGGAACTGTCCGCCAGGGTGGCAGGAAGCGCTGTTGTGTCTCAACTTTGTACAGGTGGTCTAGTCCAAATATCTTCATATGTGTAGCTGTAGTTTGGATCCATTTAGACTCAGTAGTCCCATGGTTCATACATTCTAGCAATTTTAAGGAAACAATGTTATCAGGATCACCACGCAGAAGCCTCAGGGCTATCATGAGGTTGACTTCAATTATTCTACCTTTAACACTGGGTATACCTAGTTCTTTCCTCATATTAAGTACTTTAGTGCTCATGGGACATCCTAGGATAATTCTGAGGGCTTTATTTTGCATTTTCTCGAGCTTGTCAACTCCTTTCCCGTCACGAAGGACCAGGGCTGGTGCGTGGTAATCTATCAGAGATCTAATATAGCCTAGGTACATTGTTTTACCAATTCTAATATTAGCACCATAGTGCGGGCTGTACCCCGCTACACTTCTAAGAGGTCTCAGTCTGTCAGTACATTGGCGGGTTAGCTGTTGTATGGCAGGTAGGGTACAAGGGACGGAAACACCAAGATATTTAAAAGAAGAAACATAGTCAATAGTGTTGTTACCTATCTTGAACTTGGCGGGGCCGCGTTTGCGGTTCCCAGCTTGTTTGTTGAACACCTTAGTTTTGTCAGTGGAGATAATAAGACCGAGGTGTTCACAGGCTGCGTATACATGGTTCAGGGTGGTTTGCATTTCACGATGAGTTTTAGTATGTATAAGAATATCGTTAGCATAGCTGATTGAGATATTGCTGGGGTTATCTGGTATTAAATTTAATAATGCATTCATAAGAACATTGAACAAAGTGGGGCTAAGTACTCCACCTTGAGGGGTACCAAGTTGCATATCTTTAACTTCACTTTTGTAACCCTGAAACAGTGCAGCAGCCCTTCTGTTGGTTAGGTAACCACTTATCCAGTGTAACAGCCTACCTCCTATATCCATTTTGGCTTGTTCGTACAATATCAGTTGCCTATTGGCAATATCAAATGCAGCTTTTAGGTCAAGAAATGTGGTGTATCTGTGCCTTTCATCACCATGCACAGTTAGGAATGTGGTGATGCAATTATGTACACCTTTACCATGGGTGAAGCCATTTATGTTAGGAGACATGTGTTCTCTGATTCTATATAAGAGTCTGCCAAGAACCATCCTCTCAAAGGTTTTACACAGGCAGCTGGTTAGTGATATGGGACGAAAGGCATCAGGCTGTCCTGGTTTCGGTATTGGTACAACAATACTGCTGGTCCATGATGTGGGTAGTTGGCCCTCGGCATGACTCATATTGTACAATACCAACAATGGATTGCCTGGCACGCGCCTTAGTAGTCTAATGATGTTGTAGGTGACCCCGTCCTCTCCAGGGGAAGTAGACCTACCCCTGGCGAGGGCGGCGTCAAACTCCCACTCAGTATATGGAACATCACACTCATCGTGCTGTTTGCCCAGCATAAAGCGAATAAGATTACTTCTCTCTACAGACTTCGCATCAAGGAGTCCCCGAGTCCTAGCTGGTAACATGTCATAGCTCGACACATGAGCCCACTTTGTTATTAGCTCATTCGACTTTTGCAGAGGGTTTGGATGGGAGACGTGTCTTCTGTTTTTACCTCTGATTATGTTTATGTCTTTCCAGGCTTTGCTGAAGGATGTGTGTTGGTTCAGGCTGTTGACATATGTCTCCCATGCATTTTGTCTGAGTTCGTTTACACGTTCCCTGACAGCAGCAAGGGAAGCTTGATACAATTGTAACATTTGAGGTGTTCTAAATTGTCTGTAACCCTTACCCACCCTCCTGACCCTAGCCCTGAGCTTTTTCAGCTCAGGGTCATTATAGCACTGCTGTTGCCTGTTCCCATTATGCTGACCACGTTTTCTCCTTTTTTTGGTGGAGGCATTGTTGGTGAAGTATACATAAGTCCTATCTATCAGATCGTCATGGAAACTTTGGTAATTGTCAGGCTTGTAGTCCTTGTACCAGTCATGGATGAAGTCTATGAACTGGCTTTCATGTTCTTGCTTGACTGTGATTCTACGTCTGTTGAGTTTACCACCAGTGGGGGTGTCATTGGCTACATGTATACTAGCTTGGATTGGGCTGTGGTCAGACATAAGATCAGTGACAACATCAGAGCTATGAGTTGTGTATGATAGATTAAAGCCAATACATTTGTCTAGTTCCCCGCCATAGATGTGTGTTGGTTCATTATTACCTATAATTTGAACATCTTCGTATGCGCTGAGAAGTGAGATAAGTCTCCTACCATTGGTGTTAGTGGTGGAGTCACCTAATTTCTTGTGTCTAGTATTCAGGTCACCCATTAGGACAGTGGGCTCAGTGTGTAAAAAGTCTGGGAGATCTGTGTATTGAAGCTGATCTGAGGGAGCATAGGCGTTTAGCACGTTGAGTGTGGAGTTGCCCAGGTGGATAGTGATCCCATGGTACTGAAGGTTGGTAGTCTTTTTGGATACAAGAGGTACATGCGGGAGTGACTTCTTAACATACATCAAACATGTGTGAGTAGAACTAGGATCATAATACACATAATTGGGCAGACTGGGTGGGGGCTTACCATTAGGTGTGAGACACTCCTGCAGACACACAATATCGATGTCCTCAGTCACAACTTTGTGGTGTAGGTCAGGGTATCGTTTTCTAAGGGATGAGATGTTCCAACTCATCACCTTCACCGCTCTGTATCTTTGTCTGGTATTAACACTGGCCATTATGAAATGTATTTGGAATTTTGTCTGGTATTAACACTGGCCATTATGAAATGTATTTGGAAAGAAGCAAAAGGCACTGTATGATACTGTTCTTTTCTGCGCTGCCTGTCCCTTCGGCAGGCAGTAGGCCAGTTAACCTTTTGGAAACATTTCTGGAGCATGTACGGCTCAACAATTGTTGTATTTCAGTGGCAGACAACAACTCACTTTGGTTACACTCGACATCACCACCATTTTCTGTTTGTGCTTGTTCATCTTCACTGACCATGTCCACAGAGGCATCAGTAGAACTGTTACCAGTATCACTATTTTCCTCTGCGTGGACACTAGTTCCTGGTGGGTCTTGAGTTTCCACATCTGGTACTGACATCTGAATGTCTTCAGTTTGACTGTAATTTTTCCGAAGTTGCTGCACTGTGTTGGTGGTGTTTTTTTCCTTTAGTGTATCACAGAGGCTCCTAAACATTTCAGTTTGAGCTTGAGCTTGAGCTGTAACCTGAGCTTTGAGTTCTTTAATTTCATTTTTCAAATCATTGATCTCTTCACGATGTGCGTGTTCATGGAGTGTGTTGGCAGCTACCTGTTGTGTCGGTACGTCTGTGTTGCCCCATGCTGATCTTTCGATGACTGCTGGTGATGATCCTGGAGCTTTGGTGGGGAGGGCAGGCCAGGGGTTGGCCGTAGGGAGTACCCTAGCAGCATTAGTGTTTCTTGAGACCTGCCTGGGTGGCGGGTCTGGGCGCTGAAGGGGTGTAGGAGCTCTAGAACAGTTAGGGTGCCATACAGGAACTCCAACTGTTTTGCAGTTAATACACTTCTGTTGGATGACACCCCCTTGAGCAACTGTATCTCTGCAAACCTGTGTTGCATGTTGCCTTGAGCAGAGACCACACCACGGCTTAGTCGAGGGGCATAACCGGGCCACATGGCCCCAGTGCTGACAGTTGTAACACCTCCGGTTAGGGGGCTGATAGAGAGTTACCTTCAGAGTCCGATAGGCACCACGGACTCGAATGGTCCTGGGTGGGTCTTCCGAGCCAACCCAGTCTGCAATGACTGCATTCTTGCCCCTGAGTCGCTTCGTCCTTCTGATGTAGGGATGGGCTTCTAGTAGTGTAGGGGTCTGGTACTGGTCGAGCCCTATGATTATTATGGTCTTCTTGCTCGATGGTTGGGATGATTGTTCCATGGTTATTTCCCTTATGCTATTGGTGAGGAGATCCTGTATGACTGCTGGGTCGTTTCTAATCAGAACATGATCTTGTGTACCGACTCTGAACTGAAACTCAGCCTCAGGATATTTGTCTTCCGCATCGTTCAGCCAGAGATACTTGTCTTCAGGTGATGTACCTCCAGGGAAGTACAATCTTACTCTCATGGGGGGTTGTGGTTGTAGTTGATTGTCTCTGAGTCTTTCTGCCTTTTCGGCCTTCCGCTTGTTCCTGGACTGAACTAGTTGAAAGCCATCTTCTCCGTTGGTGTCAAGGTCAACACCACAGTCGCCTGGCTCACTCAGTGCATCAGGAGAGTTAAAGCGAGCAGCTGGGTCTCCAGTCAACTCAGACATGGTGGAGTTACAGGGCTCGACTTATATGCCTACGTCAGAGGGCCGAGGACTGCTTGGCACTCCTAGGAAGTCAGCGGTGGTTGGGAGGCGTAACCCTCTTAGAGGACAAAGGAGATTGGCATCTACTGTACAGCGTATTAGCGGTGTGAGGGGAGGCCATGAGCGGGCCTCCCGCGGAGGGAGTGTGGTGTCGGGGGGACTAAGGTAACAGGAGTTTTCTCAGTTTATAAACACTTTTATTACACTACACTTGTTCTTAATAGCATGTCTGTTTTTCTGGTTAGATACAGTATCAAAGTCAATTTTAATTTCAAAAGAACTAACCAGCTTGGCACACTATGGCCGAGCGTGACCACAAGGGTATAGGCCTTGCCTCCCGGGCACCTACACCTACACACGACACAGTGCTCAACACACGGTAGTTCACTTGTTATACAGGCAACATATTTGCAGTTGTTGACCTATCCCCACCCTACTGGGTGGTGTTGTGTTATTTCGAAGTCAAGTGTGAAGCCGACCCACTGTTGTTCTCAGAGTGGACTGATTAGCACCTCCTTGTCAGGAGATGGCGGTCAGTTCCCAGCGGTGCTTATCTCACTGGCGGGTCACGGCTCTCACTGGTACTGTCTAGTACTGAATTCACTGGCTTAAACACTGTTCTTAACTGTTCAACACTGGTTCCACTTCTTTCCGAAACGAAATGCCACTTTTGATTATGTTGATATCCCGGTGGTGAGGATGGGTCGGGGAGAGGGACTTGGGGAGTGGGCCGAACATTGGCCAAGGGTGAGAGCTGCTCAGCAGGAGCAGCGCCTAAATAGGTCTTGACCCTACGGTGGTCAGGTCACCTACTGTGAAGATAATGGAGGTTATAGTGTGTGTGTGTGTGTGTGTGTGTGTATTTCACTCCTACCTTAATATAACTACTGATGTGTGTCACTATAGGGAGAGAGGTGTACGGCAGTAGGGAGAGGGATGTGTGGGTTGTGTGAGGGAGTAATACTAGTTGTGCCTCACAACCTTCGTCACTTAGTCTAATTTTGACTCCATATATGTATAAATATATAATATATTTTACAAGAGTATGATTTAATTTTATTATTATCTCTAAAGTTGTGTTTTGCTGAGTGTGTGAGTGTGAATGTACAAGTGCATTCATCTGCAGTAGTTAGCGAGAGTAGGAGTCAGGTCGTGCAAGCCTTCAGGTAGTCGTTCTCCCTCAACCTGTACACCACGAGGCACGAGGCGGCTGAAAAGTTAATTATAAGTGAAAAAATAATGATCTTGATACTGGATAAACCGGTCATCTTTATCTTTATCACTACATAACATTTTCATTGTTGATCTCTATTTATTTTTTGCTACAGATATAAAAGTTTTTTTCCAACAGCCCAAACTTTCAGAGATAATATACGTAAACAACTTGTGGCCGGAAGTTGTGTGTTCCTGATGACGACCAACAGCCTTATACATTACTTCACAAACTATAATCTCTGCCTGAAGTGTTCACGTGTTGGCAGCATAGAGAGGAGTAAGACCCCGCTGTACGTCCTCCTGATGGTCACACTCCTTCACAGACTCTTTGAAAAACTTACAACACAAACTTTGAGTTGAGATTCTATTCGGCTAAACAGTTTGCTTGAAAGAGAGAGACGGAGAGAAAACAACTGAAGCTTCCACTGCAGTCAGAGCTGCGCCTCCAGTCTGGGCCATAATGGATTACAGTAAACCTTGTAGTCAATGTATTTTCTTCCTCTGCTGCACGTCGTCACAGAAGGCTGGACTGGGAGTATAAAGGTTTGTCTGATTTATGAGCTTTACCCGATGATGTCATTTGTGTTTACGAGAGGCAGCTTCTCCAGCATTGTGTTGACGTGCGGAGCTTAAGTAAGCTTAAGTTTCCAGATAACCTCTACAGTGCATCATAATAAGCTTTCATAATATTAGGTTGTAAATGAAAAGGCTTTGAAAGAGTTGCCAGAGTCATTGGTCGCACACATTCGGAGGGTCTGACTGGCCGCGATGAGAGGCCAGACTTGTACAGAACATGTCCTAACCGGTTCAGCAACATTTACTATTCCATCATTAAAAGTTTCTATATTGATCTTAACACCAAAAGTCCAGCACATTTGATCCTCTTTTGTTTATTACATCTCACTGACAACTCTCATAGTTTATACTGTAAATGACTAAAAATTTCAGCAACTCTCAGGCAATTAATATATAACTTGTTGTCCTTTAGTGTAAGTGTTTGTCTGTTCCTACACTTGACGATTCTCGCTAATAATAATTTATATCTATTTCTATAACAGGTAAGTCAGCTTCATTAACCTGTGTTTCCCTATATTTCTCTAATCCTACGTAACATTCCTTTGAACAAATAGACTTAGTCACTGAATCTTTAGTGTCATCGTCCCTTGTGTAACCTGAAGTGAACCTAAATCTTGACTCTTGCTTTATAACATCATCAGAACCTCAGTAAATGACAATATTCAACAAAACTTAACATCAGGTGATTGATGCTCTACCGTCCATACTACCCCGCTCACCCTCCTCACACGTACAGCACCACACCCATAAGAACAACGAAAAGTTTACGAGTGAAAGTCCAGCTTATTGGTGGTGGCTAAGAGCGGCGGGTCTCAGTAGTCACGAGGTACAGGACCAACTGTAATGAGAGCGTCTATGATAATTAATTCAGGATCTTGTTGGATTCTGTATCACTATCAAAAGACTAACAAGAGATGATGGACGTTATATATCATTATGAACACTGGAACAACATGAGATATTTTACTAACTTGCTTATCGTCAACTTCTTACCTCTAGTTTATTTTCCTCTGAGACAGATTCACTTTGTACCAAACTAATTTTTGGATCACCTGAAGAATCTCCATTCCAGATTATTTCACCTAAAGATTAACCACACTAGCGCGATGGGAGAGGGTTAGGTTAGGTTAATCTTTACAGGAAATAAACTGGGGTTGAGATTCTTCGGGTAACTTTACATCGGCACCAAACTTGAGTAACTCTTAAATACCAGGAAACAGTTTACTGAACCAGACTTTTACTTGAGTGTCTAGCCACAGTTTCTACACAGCTAAGAGAGAAATAACTACGATTATAATAAGTATTTTTATGAAGAAATAAATGTATTTAACAACAATAACAGTAAAGAGTGACTCCTGAATAGAGATAAAGAACGATAGCTATTACAGTTATCAAGATATATGTTGATTGATCCAGGTTTACTGAAACAACCGAACGAACACCACCCTCAAGCACACACGCTATGAAAGGGGAATTCAATTTTAGTAAGAAGCTTTAAGATAATTACAAGGTTGTCGTATAAAAAAACTCAGTAGGATTGTTATAAGTCGTAGTCATCGATAGGCTGGCATGAACAAGAACATCATTAATAAGTTCCGAACACAACACTGAACTTCTGGTGTGATTTAATCCTGTATTTGGAACAGTTTAAGTTAATCAATATAGAACCAAGCATTTCTGATTGCCACCTGTATTACCCTAGAAACAAGTTAATAAGAGATGGTGTACCTCGCTCCAGCCGCACCTTTGTCACGGGAACGACAAACCCCTCGCTCTTGACATCAATTCCCCGTTCACTCAAGTTTTTATTCTATGAACCAATAAAGTTTTCATGCCACATTTGAAGAGTTTTACCCTACTGTTAACTTGTATAAAAACAGGCTTTTATCGCCATGTCATTTTTTTTTAAATTCGTCATCTCTGACATTATTTTCTGGAGAAACATGACGTCAACATCAATATGCCTGTGTCGAGGAGTCTAGAGCAACAAGTCCCATCCTTCTACGATACTTTGCTCCAGATTTATCACCAAAGAAATATATCTTTTAAACAACTTTTCATGATCATGACCTTGACCTTTGACCTTGACCTCCCATAAAACAGTTCAGCGTTTATTATATACCAAATGTCCTTCATCTATGGCTGAAACACAAACACACCGACAGACATACCGACACTTAAGAGACGGTCATACCAGTACCCCGAGGTAATCATATCACCTCATTCAGTTTACAATTAAAACACAGTTACTAAAAGTGTATTCACGGGTCGCATTTTATTCGAGAACCTCAATAATTACTATATATCAGGACGTGTAATAAACAGGAACCTAACAATCAGTAGCAATAAAGTCAAATCATTACGAAGAACATTTATAGCACGTCCTACAATACAGTAACCAGTTAGGGTTCTCGAATAAAAAATGACCCGGTATTTGTGTTACAATATAAACTGGATACAGAAGTGGATAAGCAACAACCAAGTGTAATGCGCCACAGCAGAGTTCAGGTGACCAAGAGCTGCAGTATGTTTAGCGGGCGGATAGGATATGAGAAGGGCGGAACATAGCTGCCAAGAACACTGGTTCAATTAGACATGTAGTGGCAAGTTCGTGCCTCGCTAACAGCAGCTAACCATTATAGAGGTGCCGTTACCACCCAGGTTTAGGAGTGTGGCCGGATACCAATACCTGGGTAATGGTATGGCTCATATATTGTTTTATACCGGCCACTATACTCAACTGAATCCTGGCTCACACCTCTCCTCACCCTGCCTCACACCTCTCCTCACCCTGCCTCACACCACTCCTCACCCTGGCTCACACCTCTCCTCACCCTGCCTCCCACCTCTCCTCACCCAGTCTCACACCTCTTCTCACCCAGTCACACACCTCTCCTCACCCTGCCTCATACCTCTCCTCACCCAGTCTCACACCTCTCCTCACCCTGCCTCACACCTCTCCTCACCCTGCCTCACACCTCTCCTCACCCTGCCTCACACCTCTCCTCACCCTGCCTCACACCTCTCCTCACCCTGCCTCACACCACTCCTCACCCTGGCTCACACCTCTCCTCACCCTGCCTCCCACCTCTCCTCACCCTGCCTCCCACCTCTCCTCACCCAGTCTCACACCTCTCCTCACCCAGTCTCACATCTCTCCTCACCCAGGCTCACACACCTCTCCTCACCCTGCCTCACACCTCTCCTCACCCTGCCTCACACCTCTCCTCACACATTGTGTGTGTGTGTGTCAAAAGCCATTTTTTACTTCTATTAAGACACTAACACATATAAGAGAGTGAGGCCATTTTCTATAAGAACATAAGAAACATGCTGAGTTCCTTGTGATCTTCAAGGCGGCAAACAACTTATCCATTAGAAGATAACTTGCATATAATGTACAGTATATTCATGCCTATACATGTGTCTTCATGAGGAAGATGTTGAGTTTTTCTTGCTGGGAGGTTTACTTGGGTCAGTAGTCCTGGTAATATACGTACTTCGTCACCATTCACTTGAGGGAGACTCATCTGGTAAGTGGTAAGAGTCAGGGTCGTCTTGTTGAGGTTGACGCTATTGTAACATCACAATATTCACCCAAATGCAGAAGACCAAATTATTCACTAAGTTATTCAACAATGACTCAGAAGTTGTTCATGTTATACATGGTGAGTCTATAAATTCATCAGGCGTCGAGCGAGGTAAAGCTTACTAATGACAGCAGCCCGCTCCTCCTTCCTCTCTCACGCTCTGAGTGAAAGGCGAGGGCAGAATCTTGCCACTTGCAGGGGCTTGAACACCTCACTAAGTGTCCCTATAAAAGTGTACTCAAAACACTTTCCCTGGAGGGAATTCACAATACATTCTCTCCCAAACTAAGTACCTGTGTATAAAGTCACTTCTGTAACAAAGAAAATCTAGAATAAGTGTTTACATCAGCCCTGCCACTTAAGAGTTCCAGAACTAATTTAAAACAATTGTGTGTGATATAAAAACAGCTATCACACTGTGGTCTACAGCGCCTCTTACTGCGACTATGACTGGAGCCAACACCTCACCACTCTCCCTTAACTGTTGAACCAAGCGGGAGTTGAGGGCCACACCAAGGGCCATCAGATGACCCTGGACTGATTGGTTCTGCAGAAGGGACCGTGTAGAAGACATTTAGCCCTCTGTATGATACACCAGGTACACATGGTGTGACCTACGGTGTGACCTCAGGCTGCTGGTGTGACCTCAGACGGAGGAGTCGGGTTATTATAGGTCTCTAGAGGCTCCTCACATCCTCTCTCACCATCGGCCAGGACCACAACGCCAGCATCACTGTCACAAACCTTTCCTGATGCCATTAGTTTAAGTGATATTTACATTCGTGGTCATAACATCAGAATATTTTGTTTCTCTGTTTACATCAGAGGAATTTGTCAACCACATTAAATTTGTTGATATAAACTAATCAAGTGAAAACCCAATTGGTTACGACAGTCTATTATGTTGTTGTCTGAACCGACACCAGTTAGTTCATGGTCGGACAACAAGCTGAGAGAGAGATGAAGGGACGTGGTTATGATAAATTAGTTTTAATTACACACACACACACACACACATACAAACACACCACCGAAGGGTCAAGACGTACCTGGCGCTCCTCTCGGAGCAGCCAGGTCAACTGTTAAGTTGGCCCATACCAACTCCCTCCCCTGAACCCTCCTCCCCACCGGAATATCAACAAGTTCTCGCCAGAAGTTACAATTTCATTTAGGAAAGGAACGGAACCAGTGTTAAACAGAGGTGAACAGTGGTGAACAGTGCTTAAGTCAGTGAGAACAACTCAACAGTAACAGTCGCGCCTAAGTTAACCTTCACACAGTGAGGTCCCAGGTACCCAGTGATAACGGACCGTGAGACCCAACAACCAGCGATGTGTTAATCCGTCTACGATAGGAAGGCCTGGGACCACACCTCACTCATATAACACCATCTGTGAGGGAATTACTACACCACGTCAGGTCCCTCATAACACCATATGTGAAGGAGTTACTACACCACGTGAGGCCCCTCATAACACCATCTGTGAAGCAATTACTACACCACGTGAGGCCCCGCATAACACCATCTGTGAAGGAATTACTACACCACGTGAGGCCCCCATAACCCCATCTGTGAGGTAATTACTACACCACGTCAGGTCCCTCATAACACCATCTGTGAGGGAATTACTACACCACGTGAGGTCCCGCATAACACCATCTGTGAGGGAATTACTACACCACGCCAGGTCCCTCATAACACCATCTGAGGGAACTACTACACCACGTGAGTTCCTCCTAACACCATCTGGGAGGGAGTTACTACACTACGAGTTTGCTGTTTAACACCTACATTAATCTGTATGTTCACTGTATGTTCCTTTACCTTTCTCTAATGAAGGCTTTTGTTAAACCACCAATGTATGTAATAAGTCATTTATGTCCAATGTATATTTTCAGCCTTCGGGCTGCAGAACTTTTTCAATAAACCGTTTATTATTATTATTATTAATTATTACACACACACACACACACACACACACACACACACACACACACACACACTAGATTTGATACTTTAGTGTTTGTGGCTCCTGGTGGGGGAGGACCTGGTCCGGGGGTACGAGAGTTACCACCTCTCTCACCAACAGGTCGTGTGCTTATGTTCGACTGTGTCGTTCACCAATGTTTTCCTCAAGAGATGGTCCCACCTGGGTGGTGACAGATGATATGACACGTTCTTCCCGAGGTGTGGTCTATTCCATCTCTTCCCTCAGCGTCATGTAACGTGGTAACCGATGGTCCGGGAACAATAAGTAGTCTTCCCTCTCCTGTCCCAGAAGAGAATCCTGCTTTTTAGTTTAAAAAATTTATTGACAAAGCTTGTAGTACAGTTTGCCTATTCTGAGTAAGTCAGTCAGGTCTTGACACTGAGGGTGGTATCACTTCTCACTACCACGCAGGACAGAGGTTCATACACAAAGAAATACATCATATTCATTAACAGCTATAAATGTATAGAGGTCAGATTCATATGGGTAATGTCACTGTTCACTGCCATGCAGGACAGAGGTTCGTACACAAAGAGATGCATCATATTCATTGACAGTACATATACATAAATGTACACACACGCATACACATATACATACATATACATATATACATACACATATACATGTACATATATATACACATGCACTCATACATGTATACACATACGTCGGTCAGATTCATGTGGGTAATGTCACTGTTCACTGCCATGCAGGACAGAGGTTCGTACACAAAGAGCTGCATCATATTCATTGACAGTACTTATACATATATGTACACACACGCATACACATATACATACATATATATACATACATACACATATACATGTACATATATATACACATATGCACACATACATACATACACATACGTCGGTCAGATTCATGTGGGTAATGTCATTCTTCACTGCCATACAGGACAGAGGTTCGTACACAAGAAAGCATCATATTCATTGACACTATATATAGGTCAGATTCATGTGGGTAATGCCACTGTTCACTGCCATGCAGGACAGAGGTTCGTACACAAAGAAGGAAATACATCATATTCATTAGCAGTATATATAGGTCAGTGGATCACATACATTGGAGTCATATTCTAATTGAAGACTAATCAGTGTGGGCTAGCAGCAAATTTGGGATAGACAGCAAGAATGTCCTCAAGCACACCTGATTCAATGAAGTAATTACATAGTTCAAGATACAATAAGTCAGGTGGCCTGAAGTCTTTGACAGTGTCACATTCAATAATATAGTGTTCAAGTGTATGCTTTAAAGGTTTATCACAAAGTTTACATGCTGAGTGTTCCGGTATGGGTACAGCGTTACTAACTTGCCAGATGTGTGTGTATCCTAGCCTAATTCTGGCCACGACTACATCACATTGTCTGGTTCTGTCCTTATGCTGGCCATACCGGTACCTCTTGTCACAAAATTTGTCATATTTACTGTCAGGTCTCTCTGCATCTCTCACTTCTTCTAGATCAGAGTTCATGATTCTGACTTGAATGTTTTTAATTACAGCATTGGACAGGCCAAGTTCACGGTCAACATTTTCTTTCTTACATGCCTCATTGGCCAGTCTATCAGCACGGTCATGATACCTGATTCCAACATGGGACGGAATCCACACAAATTCGATACGAAAGTTGTTCTCATTGGCAGTTATCACATTCCTTTTAATATCACATACAACTTTAGACATAGAGCCTGATGGGCTGTTCATTGATTTCAAAGCACTTTGAGAGTCACAGACTATCACCCCACCTCCATTTTCTTTGAGGCAGAGTTAGTTCAGTTTGTGTTGTGCTGGCCCAGTTGTTCAGCCTTTGTTTGTTTGACACTATCATCTCTTTTTCTTTATATATTACAATTGCACAGCCTGTTCTACCTGTGTTTGTCTGCACAGAACCATCAGTAAAAGCATAACATTCACTTGATTTAATACTCTCTATGTGTCTGTTAATAGTTTCTAGTGTGACACATCTCACCACATCGGTGTTTAACATTTGCTTACTACCAACAGGAGTGTAATTAATAGGAACTGATATGTCCAGCCAAGGAGGAATGGCATTAATAGGTTCGTCTGGGGTGATTGGGACATTCAGTTTCAAGAGATCTGCAACACTTTTAAGAGAATCCTGCTGTTGTTGTTACAGTAGCGTCAGTCTCTCTTGATATACGTAGATCGTCGTTAAGAGTCGCGTTTTTCCTCTTAGTTGTCGGTCATTATTTCATTTCGTTCCTGTTATGTGCCTCAGGTAATAACAAGTCCAGACCTACTCCCTCACTGCTCTGACGAGGACCTGCTCGGTGAGGACGGTCACTTGTGTCCCATTTTCTGGCACCAGTTGTCTCTCTTTCCTCCGGGTCATTCTACATGTCACTCTCGGGAACTGCCTCAGGTCTCAATATTGTGCACATCACAGAGGAGTGAATTTACAGCCACAAAACACAGTGACCTCTGATTTTCCACCACCACACACCAAGATGTCCTGACAGTACCAGAGCGACCACAGTGCTGTGGTTTACCAGAAGCAACACACATGTACGCACGCACGCAGGCACGCACTCTTCCCTGACGCTCCTCACCATATTACTACGTTCACTTTATAACACTTGTCCGTCACTAAAACACCAATTTTTGTCCCCAACATCCACCCACCTCGCCCTCCGCACCACACAATGTAGTACAAGTTGTCCCCTTCCTCAACAAACACGGACTGGGAGGGAGAATAATGAGACGACTTATCGAATTAATATCACCATTAAGACACACATGAAGGGAAGGAAGAGTGACTAACCAAGGATGAAGGAGGTGGAGACGAGTTAGGTCTTGCGTTTGACAAAATGTAATAATTTACGAAAGGAAAGTAAACAGTCCACCATCACTCTTCCTTGGTCACCCTCTCTTTCACAGCCCGTAGCTCTTGGTGGCTGTAAGACGTACTCTTTTGTCCCCCCCCCCCCCTCCACCTTCCTACAATACAACCCCACCCCCTCCACCTCCCTACAATACAACCCCACACCCTCCACCTCCCTACAATACAACCCCTCATTTTACTGACACCTTTAGAACTACCCGGGAGAGAATAACACTACATATGCCGAGAGTGACGACGGTCAACTGGCTAACCATTACCCCGGAACACGAGCCACCAGTCGATAAACATCAAGGTTCCTGATTACTGTTGGCTAGACAGAGGCAAATGGCCTAAAGAAACTTGCCCATAGTTTCTTCTTGCCTTGGAATCGAACCCGGGGGCTTTCACTTATAAGACGAGCATGTAGAGGTCGGGAAAAATATAAATCATACTATCAGGTGATATTTCCTGCACTGTGCTCTCTAAGTATCCTTGTCCTTATACACATCTGTTCACGTCAGTCAAAAAGTTTCCCCATGTATAAACTCTCATATTATTTTCTTCCTCTCCTGGTTTTCTTTAACTAATAACTTTATCTTTAAGTTTATCCTCTCTCGTTCTCTAAACTTCTCTTATGTCCTCATACTTCCTTAATTCAGTCCCATACTTATTCCCTCATTCTTCATTCCATTCCATGTGTTATTGTGACGTTTTCCTTCTTCGGTGTCCACTCTCCCTCCTAGTGTGTTCCCGAGACATACAACCTGCCTCTCACTCTCACACTACCATGTATCACACCAGCCTCAAGTTTACCTCTACAGACACTCCGCCACACAGACAAACTTTCCTCAGGGCGTCCGTCACCTTCATACACTGCAACACTCCATAATGTCCTCCATTTATCCAACTCCATATAATATATTCCCCAAAGTTTGTTTTGATCTAGAGTGTTTCCCACACCTCTCTTTAACTACATCTCCCACGGTGACTGTTCACACACCACCGCTTGACTTACTCCTGATAATCACTTTTAAATATTTCTCTTCGTTTTTCCAGAGTCAAAGAATAACCCAAGAAGAACAGACAACTCGCCAACTGCACTAGCTGACCATTAAACCAGAGCACAGTCTACAAGATGATTGACTTCAAGATTTCCCAATACTGTTAGGTTGACAGAGGCATATGGCGTAAGGATATTTCATATAGGTTCACCCTACCATGCTGACCACAGATCTTCCCACCACCAATCACTGCAACAAACTCCAACATCCAGTACCCACCATCACCAACATACACTGTAACACACGTCAACATCCAGTACTTACCATCACCAACATACTCTGTAACACACACACCAACATTCAGTACCACCATCACCAACATACTCTGAAACACAAACACCAACATTCAGTACCCACCATCACTAACATACTCTGTAACACACACCAACATTCAGTACCCACCACCACCAACATACACTGTAACACACACCAACATTCAGTACCCACCATCACTAACATACACTGTAACACACACCAACATTCAGGACCACCATCACCAACATACACTGTAACACACACCAACATTCAGTACCATCACCACCAACATACACTGTAACACACACCAACATTCAGTACCCACCACCACCAACATAATGTAACACACACCAACAATCAGTACCCACCACCACCAACATACACTGTAACACAAACACCAACATTCAGTACCCACCACCACCAACATAATGTAACACACACCAACATTCAGTACCCACCACCACCAACATACACTGTAACACACACCAACATTAAGTACCCACCACCACCAACATACACTGTAACACAAACACCAACATTCAGTACCCACCACCACCAACATACACTGCAACACAAACACCAACATTCAGTACCCACCACCACCAACATACACTGTAACACACACACCAACATTCAGGACCACCATCACCAACATACACTGTAACACACACCAACATTCAGTACCCACCATCACCAACATACACTGTAACACAAACACCAACATTCAGTACCACCATCACCAACATACACTGTAACACAAACACCAACATTCAGTACCCACCACCACCAACATACACTGTAACACACACCAACATTCAGGACCACCATCACCAACATACACTGTAACACACACCAACATTCAGTACCCACCATCACCAACATACACTGTAACACAAACACCAACATTCAGTACCCACCACCACCAACATACACTGTAACACAAACACCAACATTCAGTACCCACCATCACCAACATACACTGTAACACAAACACCAACATTCAGTACCCACCACCACCAACATACACTGTAACACAACACCAACATTCAGTACCCACCATCACCAACATACACTGTAACACAAACACCAACATTCAGTACCCACCATCACCAACATACACTGTAACACAAACACCAACATTCAGTACCCACCATCACCAACATACACTGTAACACAAACACCAACATTCAGTACCCACCATCACCAACATACACTGTAACACAAACACCAACATTCAGTACCCACCATCACCAACATAATGTAACACACACCAACATTCAGTACCCACCACCACCAACATACACTGTAACACACACCAACATTTAGTACCCACCACCACCAACATAATGTAACACACACCAACATTCAGTACCCACCATCACCAACATACACTGTAACACACACCAACATTTAGTACCCACCACCACCAACATAATGTAACACACACCAACATTCAGTACCCACCATCACCAACATACACTGTAACACACATCAACATTCAGTACCCACCATCACCAACATACACTGTAACACACACCAACATTCAGTACCACCATCACCAACATACACTGTAACACACACCAACATTCAGTACCCACCATCACCAACATACACTGTAACACACACCAACATTCAGTACCCACCATCACCAACATACACTGTAATACTAGGGTGTGTCATACGGAGGCGATTTTTTTTTTTTGAGTTTGAAAAATCGGCCCATGGTATTAATGATGTAGTTCTATGTGCAGAATCATGTGATATCTTCAGATTGGAACAGTTTTCATCTTTTGCTAGGTAAATTTTAACTTGAAATCTTATGAAAATTCAGTATTCCCACCCTTTTACCAACACCACTAAATAGCTTATTTAAAGTAAAGTAAATGTATCAGGTTAATTTATTAGGATGAAAATGATCCAGAATAGTGAAACGAATGATCTTGACACATTTATTAAATTTAATATTCCTTTAGAAAACAAAATCATCAAATACAAAAACCGGTTTTACTACTACCACCCGGTGTTGCTGCACACCATAGAGAACATGTCTTTCTTGCTTCTGTTTCTACTCATCACCTCCCTGCTGACCACCTGAGCTCGGATGTAGCCTTCCCTCCTCTCCTGGCTGTACACGTGACTGCTGGCCTCGCTCACTTGCTGTACACAACGCTCTATACTCTGGGTGTGCGAGGGCCAGGCAGGGACATGCATGGGGTTGTCCAGGAAAGCTCTGACTTGAACATTGGTGAGGCTGCAGGTAAGAGGGGGCTCACTGCCAGCCTGGATGTTATCCAGATCTATGAGATCAGTGAGGGTCTTGGCACCTAGATTGACTTCAGGAGTCTTCCTGACCCTGAAGGAATCGTCACCAACTGATTCGTCATGCCCAGATCCTCTCATAAGTCTCATATCCAAGATCTTTTTGACTGCCACTCTTCTCTCCTCCTCATCCTTATTGCAGAGCATTGTCTGCAGAACTGCCTCGGGATGAGCATACCAGGAAGATCTCCTCACAGTCTGATCCACAATCTGAACAACCTTCCTTGGCTGACTCCTCAGGAGCTCAAGCTGGAAGAGAACATGCCTCGGACCTTCGGAGAACGATGACTTGACCTTGGTGTTGAACCAATTTGGCAAGTAGACACTCACGATGAATTGGACAATAAGTCTCAGGTTGTGAAGCTGGTTCCCTTTCAGTTTATGATGAGCGACCCAAATTCTGCAGAACCTGAGAACCGTTGTGAGCCACCTAGAATGTGAGACTGGACCTATCTGCAGGTAAGCAAGTCTATCAGGCATGACCCCAGTTTTGATGGCACTGCAAATCATGCAACCATAGTAGTGGTCAGTACTCAGGTCGTCAGTGACAGTATGTGCAAGCTCAACGAGTGGAGGGCCAACTGTGATTTTTTCAAAGCTCGGATTTATTTCTAACTCAGTGGCAGAGTCCAGCATCTTGCCAAGAGGACCAGACCATCTGTTGTTTGAAAGAGTCTTGCCATCCAGTTCCTGGATCAGATGTCTGAGTGGCAACTCGTTGGTGTGGAGGTCACAAACAATCCAGACCAGCTTCCTCCCAATCTTCCGCTCTATCCACTGTATGACCCCCCCTTGCCACCCTGTGTTCGTGTTGGTGCTGTCCCCTCCAATGGCCTGCAGGGTCTGGTCTACGTTCCTCTCTCTGAGCCAGTTCACAATGTTATCTGCCACTATCTCAGCTGGTTTCCTGATGTCATCTTTCTCTGGAGTGAAATGCCACAAATACTTCCCTCCTGGTTCACTGCAGCAGGAGTAATGTTCCTCCTTCACCATGGCAGGGAACAACTTGTCAGAATATCCAACTTTCATGAACACTTTAGTGTCATCCCTTCTCCCATCAAAGAACAAACAATTGATTCCATTTTCTCTTATCCCCTTATCAAACTCCTCTTCTAGGTTACTGACAAGTTTCTCCTGAGCTCTCCTTACTTTGTTATGATCTATCACCAGGTGAACATCATCAGGTGTTATCAAACCACCGTCAATCCAGGCAGCTGTTGCTATCTCTGCAGTTTCTCTGAGACCAGTGTGGTGTCGCATGCTGGCCAGAGCTATGCTCGGGATATCTTTCCTATTTCGAATCTTATGCCTGGAAGGTTTGGGATCATTATTTTCTGGGTTAGGGACAAAGTCACCATTCTCCTGGTCAGCACTCGGATCAGCCATGGGGAAGTCATTAAACTCTGAATCAGCTTGACTCCAATCATCGGCCTTTTTTACCTCACCCTGGGCCTTCTCAAGTCTCTTTTCCTCGGCAACTCTTCTCCTCTTCTGTCTCTCTGTGGCAGCCTCCTGTCTCTTGGACTCCGGAATATCTTGGCTAGAAATCATGAAAGCCCCTATACTGCCAGTCTTCTCTCTCTGTGCTTTGACAAATTCCAGTTCGATCATAGGAATCTTCAGTTCACGCTTGCAAATACAGGAGATGTGGGCCTCGGATTTACAGTCACGATCGCATCCAAACTCAGGACAGAGAACAATTGGGCACTTGCCAGTAATTATGTCAAATAACTGGTCCAGTTGCTTGGCAAAGCTGTCCTTAACTGCAAGTTTTCCTCTCCCAAGAGAGATATCTCTTGCCTTTTCCCAACTGGCTAGCAGTCTCTCACTAATCTTCTTCTGACTTGTTATGACTGGAGGCTTGAACTGAGCGTTAGCCAGAGTGTACTGTGTCAAGACAGCTTTGGTCATATCACTGGCAATGTCTTTGTTTGTGTAAGTTCTTTGGTTCTTTTCACTGATTTGCCTGATTAAAACACCGTATCTCAAAGCATCTCTCAATGTAGGCAACTCCGACTTCAGGAGCTCTCACCCAGACCCAAGATAGTGACTGAGATGGCTGGATTTTTGGTTCCTCGTCCTGACACAAGCAGCCATCGCAAATATTATCAACTTATAAATGCATCAGAATCTGAAACAGAAAAAAATATTGTTAGTTGGGTTGTTAAAGAATGAAGTCAGAAAGCAATGTTCACTATTTAATTGTAATGCACTAATGCAGCTGTACGTTAGATTTTCGATAAATTTCACGCTAAAATTTACCTAGCAAAAGGTTGCAAAATATTGAAACTGAAATTATTTTCTGTTTATATACACTAAAATCTACCAAAAAAGTGATGGGCCATTAGTTTTAGCTGATCTTCCCTCCTATGACACACCCTAATATATATGTATATACATATATATATATATGTATATATATTTCATTTTTAGTCCATTTAACACGCGGACTTTGAACATATAATCAACGACCTCACCAGCAAGGAATCGAACCCTCGACCTACTGGGTGGCCCTAGGGAACGCTTACCGGCGAGCCCACAAGGACACTAAAAGCAGTTCTAGACTCTGTTATATTTCACACAAAGCCTGTTCATCGAGCTGATGGCGCCGTGAACCTCATTGGGAAACTGCCCGTGCCACGTATGTGGTGTCAGTAGCATTTTACCGAATCCAGCTGGTATGAAACGCGAGATACATATATATACTTCATTTTTAGTCCATTTAACACGCGGACTTTGAACATATAATCAACGACCTCACCAGCAAGGAATCGAACCCTCGACCTACTGGGTGGCCCTAGGGAACGCTTACCGGCTAGCCCACAAGGACACTAAAAGCAGTTCTAGACTCTGTTATATTTCACACAAAGCCTGTTCATCAGCATATACCTAGATCACGCGCACCTACAGTGATTTACTTGCATATATATATATATATATATATATATATATATATATATATATATATATATATATATATATATATATATATAAACAGAGAGTGCATCGCTACTAACAATCTGGACGGATACCTTAATCAGTCGCCATCCAGCTTGCAGTAACAGGTCGTTCCCAGAACCACTGTGGCCGAGCAGTAAAATATCTCGTGAATGGCCAGAGAAACTAAGCTCACTGACCATAAACAAAAGCCTGGGTGTTGCCTGGTCAATATGTGTCACTCTGAGCACCTCTTCCAGGCTTATGAACTGTGTATATCCTCACTTGTGGCTGTGTACAAGGAGGTGTTGCTTGGCGTATTCTCTTTCACTTTAACTCTAAAAACTAAAATCAGATTAACGTACACACTCATTATGAGCTGATCTTCGGGTATTCCGTCTCATGTATAATATTTTGCAAAAGGGATCACAAAATATGTTGTTGCTTTCTTTAATATAATTTTTTTCTTTTTTTGAGACTCTCTAGTGCTATGAACTGAAATAATATTCTATGATCAGTAAAAAAATATATTAAATGTGATGATCTTTTAGTCCCTCTTAAAGTTAAATAACAGTAAATATCAATGAGGTTGAGTATTTTGCTTCACTTATTAAGATGTAAATATAATAAATATTCATTCTAACTTTATATACGGAGTTGAAAATAAAATTGCAATATAGAATAAACATACATGACTATATACAGAGACAACAAGACGGATGATATATTTCCCAGCAACTACTTTAAGTCCAATTTCGGGGAGAACAATATTGAGAGGGACAAAAGGTTGGCACATGAGATATAGAGGGCATTATGGGCGGCCACACACGACAATGGTTGGTAATATTGATCGTCTAGTGGGACCCCAACATACCTCAGGATACAGCTCATTCTCTCACTCTTTCTTACTCTCTCTCTCTAAGTCTCTTTCTATCTCTCTCGTACTCGCTGTATGTCATCTCCAGTTGAAAGTTCCTATACAATTTACATAGGGTGACTTCCATTTTTATCTAATCCCTTCTTTTTATTCTTCTGTTTCCTGTCTTCCTTCTATTATTCCTGCCTCTCCTTCTTCATGATATAATAACGTTTCCTGGAGGTCAGCCATCGTATCCAGTGAGCATTACAGTAATATGTTAGCGCTACACCGAGTAATGACCCGATAATTGGTATAGCTGACGCCCTGCCGACGCTTCCTAAATATTGCACAAGCCCTAAGCCGCTGCCACACACTGGCGCTCTCCTTGATCCTTATCACTGATCCCTGGTTTTGAAAGTGATCCTTGTCCCTGATTATTGATTTTGAGCTTTGAACCTGATCCTCCTCCCCGGTCCTTCACGTGACCCTGTACAGTTATACGTACCATCATCTTGTTTGTGATCCCTCACCGCCTTACTTGACCCTGATTCTTATGTTTTATATTTCTTCCTAATTCTATTTCCAAATCCTAACACCTGATCCCTTATTATAATCTCTGGCACAGGTTATATACACCAGCGTTGGTGTACAGGACGGTAATAACTATCCTATTATTAAATGTCAATCACACTAATTGTCATTAGGAGGAGTAAGCTGCAGGGATCACGCACACACACACACACACAATAACTAACTAACTATGTATATATATATATATATATATGTATATATATATATATATATATATATGTAACCGGTCGGAATTTACTGGACTTTAATTTCTCACTTGACTTGGGGTTTATTTAAAATTAATAGATGGTAATGGCAGTGGAAGCGCCCCTTTGAGAAAAATCTCGAACCAGCACAAGAACACTTAAAACTACTAAACAAAATAAATTGTCCGTGACCCGTGGAAGGATAGCATCTGTGACTGGGATGAATGAGACACACTGTTACATTTAGACACTTATATTCCCTCCAACACTACAAACACAATCCAATAATGGTACACCAATATGCGCACCTCTTAACTTGAACTTAAAACACTACTCTGGGGAATAAAAGTTATACATGATATAAAAATTATTAGAACCTCAGGCAACAATAAATTTGAAGTAATAAGAACTGTTCCGTGCACACATGAAACAGGCCTTAAAGGCTTTCACACAATAATATCAGTCACTTAGGTACCAAAAAAAGATATTAACTACTCTACAATGAATAGGCCTTAAGGGCACTCAACAAAATTATATGTCACTGAGGAATGGTAATAAAAATGAGAAATTAAATACTCTACAATGAATAGGCCTTAAGGGCACTCAACAAAATTATATCAGTCACTGAGGAAATGGTAATAAAACATGAAATTAAATACTCTACAATGAATAGGCCTTAAGGGCACTCAACAAAATTATATCAGTCACTGAGGAAATGGTAATAAAATATGAAATTAAATACTCTACAATGAATAGGCCTTAAGGGCACTCAACCAAATTTATAGCACCCCAACAGATGCACACTTCCTAACCTAACCTAACCACTACTCTGGGGAACAAGGTTATACCTGAGATCAGAATTATGAAGAACAATCAGAGGCATTAAAAGAATCAAATCACAGTATCACTCTGGTTCCACTTGATGGCACAAACATTCAAAACAATATTATCAAAATTATCTAGAAACTATTAAATTACACCCGTAATAAGGGAGGGAAAATGTTCCTCCAGGTATCTCCTAGAGACCTAGACTCACGGTCTCAGTGTGTGACCATTAGTCTACTCAGATAGCCTCAGTGTACTCCCAGTGCGTCCATAAAGCGGACGGGAGTGAGCCAATCAGACCTTGTACAGTTGAGAGAAGCTTTAGCGTCCCGTGTCGTTTAGTTTGTCGGGAGCACTCGTTCACTCAAGAGATCCTTTGCTACCCCGCTAAACAGTGACAGGCCTACTTTGATCGGTCCAATGGCGACAATCGCCACCCTCAATCCTCAACGGCAGTCTCAAACGGCAGTCAATCTCAGGTCAACTCCAGTCAACTTCAGTCAAGTGGGTTCTCACGGAAACCTTGTTATACTGCAATATTTCAGCACAGGTGACTAGGCCACGTGACTATTTCTGGGACAGACGCGCAGAGACGTCTTGTTTGTGTGAGTGCTATCCGGGACTGAGGGAGAGGCCTCGTCGCATTCTCTCAAGGCGTGAGCTTAGGCCTACGTGACTTATTTTCCGCCTAACTAATAACTCCTTGGGACACCCGTAACATCATTCAGACTGCTAAACGATCTATAATAATCTCAAATTCAATAATAGTCCCTTAACTTCATGAATCACATCATTATTAATTCGGCAAATTACATTAAATATCATATAGGCCTAGTTCCACAAACTCCCACTATGTGCGGGGAGCGCTCTCTTCCCTCAGACGACCTTGAACGCTCAGTATCGCTAATGGCGGGGCATTCGAAATTACTCTGAAATTTCTGAATATTACAATCGACCCCCCTAAAAAAAGACAGCACTGTCCTCATGTGCTGAGAAGACCATTCATACGACCCCCCTAAAATTTGTTCTAAGAAACTGCATCTTACCCCTTTTGCTAAACGCAGCATTCCCGTCTTCTCTTCTCTCCTGCTAACACTCGACCCCCCTAAAAGAAAAACAGCACTGCCCTCATGTGCTGAGAGAACAACTTAGACCCCACCTTCAACTCTGTACTATTCCACTCACAGCTAACAACTCCATTTCTTCCTAGCCCAACTCATAACCAACCAGAACATCACGCTCCCCTTTTGCCTGGCCCTTAACTAGAGAACCAATGTCAAAATTAATACCAGCCCAAACAAACATGCTCTCCTTTGCCTGGCCCTTGAACTAAGAGGAACCAGTGTCAAACCAATACTCAGTCCAAAGCAAACATGCTCTCCTTTTGCCTGGTCCTTGAACTAAGAGGAACCAGTGTCAAAACAATACACAGTCCAAAACAAACATTCTCTCCTTTTGCCTGGCCCTTGAGCTAAGAGGAACCAGTGTCAAAAAAAAACTCAGTCCACGTCTCCGAACCTCATGCCGGCAGACCAACCCTCTGACAATGTACCAGTCCATATTAGTGAGGCCCTGGACATTACAACCGTACTCTCAATCCCGCTCATGACAGCAACTCAATCCCGCTCATGACAGCAACCACTACTCAACGCACATCTCTGACCTAACCATCTTTCCCATCCCCTCTGCCCTACTCACGACTCCTCCAACTCACCCTCGACAACCTGCCTTTTCTCATTGCCATGCACCCTAAACTGTAATCGGTCGGCTTCGTCTTGTCTCTCAGCTGGAGGGCTCGATCAACCTCTCTGAACTACTTACGTACCCCTATATTTCCCACTTGGACCTCACACTTCCTTGACTGCTGAACGTGTGCCTGACATTCACCCCTTGTTTCCTCCCTGAACCGTTGAATGTGTGCCTGAGACTCCCACTTGAACCTGTTTACCTGTGCTTGATAATCCCTCTTTAGGTCTCGGAACTCCTCTCTCAGCTGTACCAAGGTCCCGCGGTCGTCTCTCTTCCTCCTCATACACATCTCTACTGTCAAGCCTAACCAACTCAGTCCGGGCACAAGGATGAGCATCAGTGCGAGTTCAATCCCTACCAGTACTAACCAACACATGATGGCGTTCATTATCCCAACCACAGAACTATCAGTCACGAAATAAAATTAACTACGCTCTGCTACCATTTGTAACCGGTCGGAATTTACTGGACTTTAATTTCTCACTTGACTTGGGGTTTATTTAAAATTAATAGATGGTAATGGCAGTGGAAGCGCCCCTTTGAGAAAAATCCCGAACCAGCACAAGAACACTTAAAACTACTAAACAAAATAAATTGTCCGTGACCCGTGGAAGGATAGCATCTGTGACTGGGATGAATGAGACACACTGTTACATTTAGACACTTATATTCCCTCCAACACTACAAACACAATCCAATAATGGTACACCAATATGCGCACCTCTTAACTTGAACTTAAAACACTACTCTGGGGAATAAAAGTTATACATGATATAAAAATTATTAGAACCTCAGGCAACAATAAATTTGAAGTAATAAGAACTGTTCCGTGCACACATGAAACAGGCCTTAAAGGCTTTCACACAATAATATCAGTCACTTAGGTACCAAAAAAAGATATTAACTACTCTACAATGAATAGGCCTTAAGGGCACTCAACAAAATTATATGTCACTGAGGAATGGTAATAAAAATGAGAAATTAAATACTCTACAATGAATAGGCCTTAAGGGCACTCAACAAAATTATATCAGTCACTGAGGAAATGGTAATAAAACATGAAATTAAATACTCTACAATGATTAGGCCTTAAGGGCACTCAACAAATTATATCAGTCACTGAGGAAATGGTAATAAAATATGAAATTAAATACTCTACAATGAATAGGCCTTAAGGGCACTCAACCAAATTTATAGCACCCCAACAGATGCACACTTCCTAACCTAACCTAACCACTACTCTGGGGAACAAGGTTATACCTGAGATCAGAATTATGAAGAACAATCAGAGGCATTAAAAGAATCAAATCACAGTATCACTCTGGTTCCACTTGATGGCACAAACATTCAAAACAATATTATCAAAATTATCTAGAAACTATTAAATTACACCCGTAATAAGGGAGGGAAAATGTTCCTCCAGGTATCTCCTAGAGACCTAGACTCACGGTCTCAGTGTGTGACCATTAGTCTACTCAGATAGCCTCAGTGTACTCCCAGTGCGTCCATAAAGCGGACGGGAGTGAGCCAATCAGACCTTGTACAGTTGAGAGAAGCTTTAGCGTCCCGTGTCGTTTAGTTGTCGGGAGCACTCGTTCACTCAAGAGATCCTTTGCTACCCCGCTAAACAGTGACAGGCCTACTTTGATCGGTCCAATGGCGACAATCGCCACCCTCAATCCTCAACGGCAGTCTCAAACGGCAGTCAATCTCAGGTCAACTCCAGTCAACTTCAGTCAAGTGGGTTCTCACGGAAACCTTGTTATACTGCAATATTTCAGCACAGGTGACTAGGCCACGTGACTATTTCTGGGACAGACGCGCAGAGACGTCTTGTTTGTGTGAGTGCTATCCGGGACTGAGGGAGAGGCCTCGTCGCATTCTCTCAAGGCGTGAGCTTAGGCCTACGTGACTTATTTTCCGCCTAACTAATAACTCCTTGGGACACCCGTAACATCATTCAGACTGCTAAACGATCTATAATAATCTCAAATTCAATAATAGTCCCTTAACTTCATGAATCACATCATTATTAATTCGGCAAATTACATTAAATATCATATAGGCCTAGTTCCACAAACTCCCACTATGTGCGGGGAGCGCTCTCTTCCCTCAGACGACCTTGAACGCTCAGTATCGCTAATGGCGGGGCATTCGAAATTACTCTGAAATTTCTGAATATTACATATATATACACACGTGCGTACTATTGTGTAAAATGCATTTTACTTAAGTTTGTTACTGAAAATATAACTTTTAAATACTATGTGCGTACAACATTTATCCAGTTAATCTTAAAATCTTATATGTTGCCAAAATGATATGAAGAAAAATGATAGTTTTCAGTATTCCTTTTTCCTTCGACGTATTCTGGATGGCTCTCATATATTCCAGGGAATTGGAGCACACTATCACCTCCGACGAACCATGAGTCGGCACACGAAGTCGACAGCAAAATTTCTCTCCAACAAACACTGAATGAAACTACATCGACAGCTATATATATCTCCATGGAAGTTGTACATATATTATTTAAATCTACAGTTTATAAATGTACCTGTATAGTCATTTACCTGTTTCACTTTGCATTTATTAACCCATTAATTATTAAAGAATATTCGTTCAAGACTTTTTGATTAACAACTCGCTCAATTATGGATGGTTCGTTACCCGACTTTACCATAATATACAGCACATACTAATCTTATATCCCCATATACTTCATTCAATATGTTTAATATAAAGCCAAAAATACAGCAATTTATTAACCATACCATAATATGCAGCTTTACGAATACAGAAACGAGTAAGATTTAAGAGTAAAGGCAGCATGTTCTCTGGCCTGTGAGTGACCCTCGTGAAATAATGTTAAGAGTCGGGACATGAAGGCTCTATGGGTCTAATGCATCCAGCAGTATCGACTTAGGGAATCTCTCTTATCCGGTCACAGAGGACAAGGATTGGGTGGATTCTATATCTCGAAAGCTTGGACACCTACCGAGCAAAGCTCAGTCACTAGACCTCTTGATCATCAGTGGATAAAGGAACGCATTTTACTCCGAGTTATTAAATGTTTTATTGATGCTGAGGGGTTGGAGGAAACACCCAATCTTTTTTATGTAATCACTTGTACATGACGGAAAGGACACCCACACACACACACCAACGGCTACGTGGACAACAAAACACACACACACACACACACACACGCACACACATATAATAATATAATGGTTGCCCCTCATGATCGAGGAAGCCGGCACCTAGGGTCACCTAGGCGTGAATTTGTTTAAGGTGTAGAAGCTGTCGCCAACACAACAACCACACCGTAAATTAACGAGCTGCGTGACCCAGTGTCAAGGAATAGTCCGAGAAGACCGGACAACTAGCCAACCGCGCTGGTTAACCATTAACCCGGAACACGATCCGCAAATCGAACATCATTCAGGTCGCTAATTACTGCTGGGTAGACAGAGGCAAATGGCGTAAAGAAACTTGTCCCTAGATTCACCCTGCCCGGGGATCGAACCCGGGTCTGCTCGCTTGCGAGGCGAGCATGCTGACCATTACACACAAACACACACACACACATGTGTGTGTGTGTTTGTGAGTGTGTGCATGTGTGTGTGTGTGTAATAATAATAATAATAATTAACGGTTTATTGAAAGAGCTTGGCAGCCAGAAGGCTGAAAATATACAGTTACATATTTGGGGAATGGGTTTCGAATTACAAATAATATACAAGTAACATAAGTGACACAAATAAGACATATAATAACTAGATGGGGAAAAGCTCAAACTACAGTTCATTTCAACATAGTGACAGTGCAAGGAGTAGTGTTTACTGGGAGTGAATACACTGGTCTATTACAAGTTATTGATAATTTTTACAATGGTTGGGACTGGGCTGTTCTTATCGCGATCAGTTCGTGCACGTATGGGCTGGATGCGGTTGCGGTGTCGAACAGCAATTCTCGGACTAGGGATCTCAGGTGGCAGTAGGAGCCGGTGTCGAGGATGGTGTAGAAGCTTCTTACCAAATTTGCAGATGAGGTCGTGGTGATGGTCAGTGAGAGTCGAAAGGGTCAGTGTGTTGAGCGCTTCTTGATATGTGGAGTAGGAAGGGGAGAGAATAATCTTGCATGCCCTCTTTTGCACTTTTTCTAGGTGTTTACGTTGTGTGGCATTTAGGGAGGAAGACCAGGTGGGGGAGGCATAGGTGAGCTTGGGAAGTATGAATGTTGTGTAAGCACTGAGGAGCTCGGGTGCAGGAACTCCGAGGGACTTGAGTCGGCGGAGGAGGTGGAGACGGAAACTGGAGGATTTGACAACTTCACTGACGTGTGGTTTCCAATTTAGTTTGTTGTCTATGGTGACGCCGAGGAGCTTCGTGGAATCTACAACCTGGAGTGTGTTGGGACCTAGAGTAATGGAAGGAGGTGGGACAATGTGTGTGTGTGTGTTTGTGTCTATTTTTAATTTAAACATCAGAGCAACAAACAAGAAAAAGATAGCTAAGTTATTCTACTGGCACTTTCCTGTTCATAGTTTCTCTCTAATGTAATACTGTGGAGTGCAGCCTCACTCCAGGGACCACTGTTAGGAGAAACCTTAATTATAATGTTTATTTTTGTTCCCAGTAAGGTTCTTAACATTTACGCCAGCATTTGTAATGAACATCCAGTCCATTAAACTCTCTACTCTTTAACGATGCGTAATTGTTATGATATTTTTAGAGTTTGTCTGGAATAATCTTGTTTTTTTTTCAAACAAGATAATAGAAATTACATAGGATCGTGTGTACACTCACTAAAAGATTATTTTGCTCCTTTACGGGGTTATACAATATGACACACCGGACCAAGAAATATGATAATGCTCATCACGGCTTCTGTCGCAGTTATCGTTGTGGATGGTTTCAGAGCCAAGGGTGCAGAATATTTATTTTAGTGAGTGTACATTAATGAATAACACATCAGAACTATCACATTACTGTTGTCAATAAATTGAATCACTGTGATGAACGAGAAATCAGCACAAGCCACGAGGAAATGGTGAAACATGTAGGTTAAAGTTATGTATTTTGCCTTTGAACCACAAAATGCTACTGGTGTGGTCACTCTCGTAACCTTGGGGCAGTCTACATAGGTGTCAGATCATACCGATGGTGCCAAATGTGCGTCTTGCGTCTATAGCATTCATAAGCAAACAAAATTATTTTATTGTATTTTTTTAGTTCATATGCAAATTTGCATATGAAACCCTAACGCGATAATTTAGATCACAGGCAAATTTGCAAGAGTTTTGAGAAGTTGTAGAGCTTCAGGAACCCAAAGATGTTTTCAGAGGAATAGGAGTCTCATGCAAGTGTTATTGTTCCCACCCCCCCCCCCCCTCTTTCTCTCTCTCCATGACCTTTCTCCTGTCAGTCGGGTGATGATCTAAAGCGAAAGACGTTTGCATTGACGAAGAGGAGTCCTGTTAGCACAAAATATTACGATTCCATGTACGAATCCATGAATGTATGAGTAAAGAAGAAATTCATATGAGAGAGAGAGAGAGAGAGAGAGAGAGAGAGAGAGAGAGAGAGAGAGAGAGAGAGAGTAGAATAGATGAATAGTAGTGAAATAATTTGGTTGTGGCGAGAAAGTTGTTGGTCCAGAAGGCTGTGTTGGTTCTCAGAGCAGTCAACCTATACACGGGATACGGTGTTTTAGGGAATACTCAAGTCCTTACTAAAGGTAATATATTGTAGAGATTGTTTGTATAGAGGAAATTGTTATGCTTCAGAAAATACAAAAGTTGTGTTCATGAGCATTAAAAGACATTTCAAAATTACTAAAAAAATATAAAGAAAAACTGGAAAGTATTATTACAGACAGCATATAATACTCTCGTAGGAGGGACGTATGTTAAGAAGTTCCCAGGAGAAGCAGAAGGATGGTAAGGTGCGTAGGTCGTCTCATGTTATATGGATAAAGGCTTTCAAGGCAGCGTCCCAAAAGTACTCCTCGGGTACAGGGTGGTCTTACGGTTGTGTAAAGGAAGAAAAAAAAGTATTTAAAACTTCAAGTAAGTACTTTAGAAGAGTTTTACGCTCTTTGTTTTAACTCTAAAGAAGTTTAGGAGCTAAGGAGGTGGTGTACTGGCACTGTAGAGACACCAACTGCACTGGCACTGTAGAGACACCAACTGTACTGGCACTGTACTGGACAATAACGTCCTTCTATATCACCATCAATAATGCAATTACTCTCATTCATCATATTGCACCACTCTTCAGACGATACCTCAAGAACTAAGGGGTGGTAATTACATCCCTGATGACGCTAAAACCTAGTGGGAGGAGGGAGGCTGTGTGAGAGAGGGGGAATAGAAAGGGAGAATGGAAGGGAGGGGGATAGGAGAAGGAGGAGTGGGAGGGAACGGGAGAGAGGGGGATAGAAAGGGAGAATGGGAGGGAGGAGGATATGACAAAGAATGAGAGAGAGGGGAAATAGGAAGAAGTGGGAATAGAAGAGAGAAAGGAGGTGAGGAAGGATGGAGGGGGTGAGAAAGCACGTGAAGCAGTTTACACATATGTCATTATTAAACACCTTTACCTGTCACACTGGGATTCGAAAATTGACACCCGCCCCCCCCCCCCGGATTGAGGTTAGCATACACCGGGCCATCATAAACAGTACAGAGCCAAGTCTATGTTGTATTTAAAAGGGTTAATCATTAATCTATTTTCTTATTTCTGTTTGTCTCTCTACGTAATATTAGTTGGCATTATCCGTCTGAGGTCATGGGTCTTAGTCATGGTTGGTGCTGGTGGTGGAGAAAGTGGCTGTGGTAGTGGTGGTTATGGCGTGGTGATAATGGTGTAGGTAATGGATGTGGTAGTAGTGGTAGTGGTTGTGCGTGTCTATTGGTCCCTCCAATCGGTACACTAAATACGGGTTGCGTTAGATATTAGCAATTGTCAGGTTAAGTTGATTAGGTTAGATTAGTTTACATAGGTTGATTTTGGTTAGATTAGGTTTGGTTGGTTTGATGAGATTAGGTTAAAGAAAGTAGGTTGATAAAGTGACATTAGTTTAGATAGGTTGATTAGGTAAGATGGGATTATTTAAGTTAGATTGATTAGGTGAGATTAAATTACATAGGTTGATTAGATGAGATGGTGTTAGTTAAATTAAGCTGATTAGGTAGGATTAGGCAGGATTTGGTAGGATTAAAGTAAAGAACTTCTCGAAACTAGGCAAGCACTGACGAAAAATCAACTTAACAGCAACGTTTTAAAAGCCTGCTAATCATTGTTATTCACTGCTCTTTTAATTCATGATATTGCAGAAAATTTTATCTTGAGTAATTATATATAGTAACACAAGCTAGTAAAGGTCATATAATAAATTAGTTATATTTATCGACGCGACGAATGAGAGAAGATATTACTAGACACATTACGAAATACAGCCGTGTGTTGAGCATTAGTTAACCCAAGAGAAAAAATCTATTGTATATTAGGCATTTGAAGAAGATGAACTATGCATGGATGGGATAGTTGAACATTACTGTATATTCAATTACTAATCAGTGAAAGGATGCAAGACTCAGTGAGATCTTTCACACCGAGATTGAGAAATGTGACTAGGCTTCGGTGACTCACTAGCTTGCAATAATAATGTATATTTGTCTAAGTGTTTTGTCTTAGTAACATATATTCACGTACAAAGGTCGTGAATCTTGACCCTGGTTAAAGTTAGCCACGAAAACAACGAAGATATTAAATAAATCATGAAATTTACACAATTTGGCAATGAACCGCACACGAGGCTCACCATGTTAACTTTAAATTCTAACTTATTTTCGTAATTTCTACTATAGTCGTTTCCTTTCTTACCTGGCGGTGATAGACTAAGATGTCAAGTCCCCCTTGCAGTTTACTGGCTTTCAGGAATGTTCCATTTATATTGATATATCGTAAATCAATCCACAAACAACTGTTACGCTGTTACAAACAACTGTTACGCTGTTACGCTTCTCTTTTCACTAAATATTATGTATATTAAGACAACTGACACAAAACATATAAAGCAACGGATAATAATGAGCACTTTATAAAGTAGAATCAAGTGTACACACCACATATTCACGCAAAAGTGTCGTTTAAGATGGACATTACGGGGAGTTAGTGGCGGCGGGAGAGCCCCTCCTGCCTCCTTATGTCAGGTACATCTTCCACCAAGCGGACTACCTCCCCGTAACTGGGTTCTTAAGTCAATCACCGTCAAGTAAAAAAAAACCCAACTATAGTTATTGTATAGTGTATGAACCTACTTAGACAACCTACTTAAACACTTTACTTCTTAAAATACAATAACACGTATGAATATAAATAACAACAATATACCAAGTGGTTATATTAAAAATTTAAATCTATCACTGTGTTGTGATGAGTTGAAGTATAACCGACCCAAGACCATAAGGCCTCTGTCGGTGAGTTGAGGAAACATCGAGTTGTTATGCCTGAGAACGTTAAGTAGAAAAGACGGAATTTTTTGCCCCTATTCTTGAATATCTTACAATACAAGCTCTTTCTTCATCTAAGGACAACTATACTAATTCTGGACACTTATAGGTAAGGTGTGATTACTTTGTGAACTGTGACTTAAAAGGCCTATGGTGAATTTAAAGGACTCCGAGGGTTTTAAAGTGTTGTGGTCGAATGCTCTGGCCAACTTATTCATTCAGTGATTTATGGCGATTTTACGGTGATTTTACGCAGTGACGGTCATTATACAGTGATGCAATAGTAAACTAGACAACATACAATGATGTGACAATAACTTAGATAAACTATAGAGAGATAATAGTGAATTAGGATAAAATAACTCGTGTTGTAGTTACATGCCAACTACGGTGCCGATTGTTTTTAACGCGGATAAAATAGGAAAATAAAGACTTCGTGTTAGTGTAAAGTGAATTAATGAAAATTAAATGAAAAATAACCAAAAACTTTGTTGAAAATTGACATTAGTCTTGGATAAGTGGCGTGAAAGGTGCTAATGGCATTTATACATATTGTATTTATGAAGACAAAATTATTAAGAATCTGGAAAATAATAGTGAGTTATAAGTGATTTTAAGTGAAAATTTATACATAAAGTGACATGCGGTGAAGTAGGCTGTGACTGCCACTACTGTACACCGCCACCACACTTTTCCCATCTTCAGCGGAACATCGTAAAGGTAGGTGTTGGCTAATTAACGAAAGAGATTGATATTATCTTCTGCCTCTCTCGCCTCCGTCTGACGTTCCTCCAAAATTGATCCAAAGTAGAGTAACTAGGTAACTTAACAACCTACATAATGTAATCCAGGTTAATGTAATGTAGGTTGGCGTAACCTGTTTTACTTAACGTAACGTGATGTAACCTACTATAAATTAAACTTGTCGAATTCTTGGTATTTAAGTTCGGAATTATTTTTAAAATTTATACACGGTACGTATAAAAATTTTAAATTCTTGCCATTTCACATTGGAATTAAAATTTGGAGTTGGGATTTCACTGGAAATATTGGAATTTAATTTTTCTAATTCGATTTTGAAATTTATGGTATTGAATTTCATTTTTTAATTCTTGTCATTTAACTTTGTAATTTTGGGCATTTACCTAAAATTCTTAGCTTTTGACATAAGATTTCAACTTTGAAATTCTTGGCATTTACCGGTATTTTGACTTTGGAACTTTTCATATATAATTTAACTTTAACTTTTTTTTTTAAATTAAAGTTCTGAAATTCTTGATTTTTAATTTAACTTAGAAATTTTTGGTATTTAATATATTTGAATTCTTGGTACATTGTATATCTGTGAAATTCATGGGTTTATTCTGAGATTCTTAGCATTTAATTTAACTTTGGTATTCATGGTATTATGAAATGTAAGTCGAGGCTGGACACGTAGGGAGTGACAGTTTTGCAAAAGTTTTCAAAATCTAATTGCTTGGGTTGGATTATTTGTCTATCGGCCACGCTAATTCCGAATATGTTTGAGTTTTTTACATCATTGCATTAGAAGGTTTGTGGATACTTTTGGGTTTGGCATGAAAAACGCGAAAAAACTGTAAATAATAAAGGGACTGGCAATGTGGCACAACCTGTTAAAATCAAGTTATTGAATTGGATTATTCGACTACTGTGTACACTGGTTCATAATATGCTATTGTTTTACAACTCAATGCGCTACAAATTATGCCGATATTTATGCTGCAAGTCACCACATACGTGTATTTCGAAAACCAGGGCCCAATATTACCAACGGCGTGGATAGATTCCGTGGAATGAATTCAGGACATTCCCGCTCATGGAACATTACCAAACTCCGTATATGTGCCGATGGCAGGCCAATGGCAATATTTACAGAGTTTGTTGAGGCTCCCTGGACGGGAATGCCCTGAATTTATTCCACGGAATCTATTCACGCCGTTGGTAATATTCGTCCCAGGACTGATCAACGAATTCAGCCCAAGTAGCTTGACTTGGACAGTTAAGGACAAAATCTCAGTCCGTACTTTTGAATAAAATATTGTTCAATAGGTGGTGATATTGAAGTGCTGAAAGTTGTTTTTTCTGTGTTGTTTTGCACTTAGTTCAAAGGGCCGTCACCAAGATGGGTCGTCCTAAGATTAGCAACACTCAGCTTCCCGTTCTTCGTTTTCTTCCTTTTCTGTTTCTGTCCATTTCCCTTCATCATCATCGTCTCCCTCCGCATCCTCCACAGGTCGTGGACTCTCATTTTCACCCTGATTTCAGAGATAGTGGGGACAGTGGCCTTCCTGTACACATCCAGTACCTTCTCAGTCACCTTGTTGGTGGCATCCATATAATCAAAAGCATTTGTTCTTCTCCTTAACCTCTCGTTTCCTGCTTCATAAGCCAGGGCACTTCCAACTTCCTTGTTCAGAGGCAACTTGTTAGATGGCAGAGGCATCCGAACCCCGAACACCTTATCGTTACCCTGGCGCAGCTGAGTGTTGCTAATCTTAGGACGACCCATCTTGGTGGCGGCCCTTTGAACTAACTGCAAAACAACACAGAAAAAACAACTTTCAGCACTTCATGATCACCACCTATTGAACAATATTTTATTCAAAAGTACGGACTGAGATTTTGTCCTTAACTGTCCAAGTCAAGCTACTTGGGCTGAATTCGTTGATCAGGACTGGGACGAATATTACCAACGGCGTGAATAGATTCCGTGGAATAAATTCAGGGCATTCCCGTCCAGGGAGCCTCAACAAACTCTGTAAATATTGCCATTGGCCTGCCATTGGCACATATACGGAGTTTGGTAATGTTCCTTGAGCGGGAATGTCCTGAATTCATTCCACGGAATCTATCCACGCCGTTGGTAATATTGGGCCCTGGTTTTCGAAATATACGTATGTGGTGACTTGCAGCAAAAATATCGGCATAATTTGTAGCGCATTGAGTTGTAAAACAATAGCATATTATGAACCAGTGTACACAGTAGTCGAATAATCCAATTCAATAACTTGATTTTAACAGGTTGTGCCACATTGCCAGTCCCTTTATTATTTACAGTTTTTTCGCGTTTTTCATGCCAAACCCAAAAGTATCCACAAACCTTCTAATGCAATGATGTAAAAAACTCAAACATATTCGGAATTAGCGTGGCCGATAGACAAATAATCCAACCCAAGCAATTAGATTTTGAAAACTTTTGCAAAACTGTCACTCCCTACTGGACAGAGAAGGTGATGATGATTCAATCTCTATTGTTTACTGACTTGGCAGGCACATCAAGTTCTCAAGATTGTCTCCACTACTACACATTTGCCACAAAGATGAAGTGAGTGTTCCTTTTCTTTTTGCCAATTTCGGAAGGAAAAAGCAAAAGTTATACCGTAAAACAAAGGGAAAATGGTATAGTACAGTAATTATACTTGATAATTTTGTCTGTGATCAAGCATTCAAGTCTTCTTGGCAAGGTTTGTAAGACAATTTGTCAGGTCATGGTTTGTGCGGGATCTGTATAGCTGGTATATATAAATTTTGTAAAGCTTTGTTAAGTAACTAATCTCGTTTGCCAAGCTTTGAAAAGGAATTAATCTTTTTGTCAAACTTTGAGAACTAATATTTTTTGCCAAGCTTTAAGAAGTAATTAATCTTTTTTGCACAGCTTTGAGAAGTAGTTAAGTTTTCTTGCCAAGCTTTGAGAAGTAATTAATGTTTGTTATCAAGCTTTGAGAAGTACCGGTAATAAATTTTTTGTCAAGCTTGAGAATTAATCTTTTTGCCAAGCTTAAAGAAGTAATTGATCTTTTTTGCCAAGGGTTGAGAAGTAATTATTTTTTTGTCAAGCTTTGAGAAGTAATTAATATTTTTTGCCAAAATTAAGAAGTAATTAATCTTTTTTGCTAAGGTTTGAGAAGTAGTTAATCTTTTTTGCTAAGGTTTGAGAAGTAATTACTGTAATCTTTTTTGTCAATCTTTGAGAAGTAATTAATTTTTTTTGCTAAGGTTTGAGAAGTAATTACTGTAATCTTTTTTGTCAACTTTTGAGAAGCAATTCAATCTTTGTTGCCAAGCTTTGAAAAGTAATTAAACCTTTGTTGCTAAGCTTTGAGAAGTATTTACCATTTTTTGTCAAGCTTTAAGAAAGTAATTTTTTGCAAAGCTTCAATAAGTATTTAAATAATCTTTGGATTCTTCTTTGTTTAATGAACTGTTAATCTTTTCTTAAAAATAGATGGTTCTCTTGTAATTTTATGCATTGTTTAAAAAATATTTTTCTTTGGAGGAACAGTTAAAAGGTAAACTGACATTCAATGTTTCATTAATGAATTATGGGTTAGATTAGGTTGTAGGATTGCAAAAACTGTAGCTGCTTTTCCTGGAACTGTTAGGGATTCCAAAACCATTGTAAATTCATTTTGGTAATCATTATTTTATGTAAAACTGTAAAGGTAATAGATATTTCCTTTGAACTTTATTTACAGTACTTTGTTAACAATTCCCGAAAGAAATAGCTAAACCCTAATTTTAAAGCAGAGCCTATTTCTACTATCTACAATATACTGATTTATATCTACTAAAACATTAAGTTCAGCAAACCTAAAAGTCCCTAATCTATTTTTTATCAAGGTGTGTGAAGTAAAGTATGTTTAATTTTTTAATCTGTTAAGGTAAATAATATGTTTAGCTAAAACTTGTAATAGCTAGCTACTTCTCTTTTGTCAAACATAGTAAAATAATTGTTTCTTTTGCCTTTGAACTTCCGTTATTGGCTTTCTGTGTTTCTTTTATTTATTATTTTATTATTTCTGTATGGTCATGGATGTATTTTTTTCAGAACTTTATATTTTTTTCGGTGTGAATTTACTTTGCCAGCGATTAGCATTTAGTGGGATCTGTACCTAGTGTAGTGATGAACAAACATTCCTGCGATGACTATTGCTCGTATATGGTTCACTCAAAATTACAGTACAGTATAAGTATGTGTATATAGTTATGAAAGATTTATAAGTTTAATTTTGAAGTTAATTATTTCTTTTACGTTATGTTTGTGTTTTAGATTCGGCAGTTATTATTATTTTTAGATATCCACTTACGAGAAGTTAGTCATCGGTCGAATATATGTGAATCCAAGCCAAGTGTCGTAATAAGTTATCTGTGGGGAAAATTTTGTTGTACTCGAAACATTTTTATATAGGCCTATGGTGTGTGTACCATGATTAAGCCTATAGCACCGTGGTGGAATATGACTCACCGTTGTTGTGGGTTACCATGACGCCAGCGGCTGTACTGTTCGTTTCCGTCAAGCCTAGTGAGCTTTTATTTTATTTTCATTTTGCTTTTAACTTATGTTATTGACGTTCATTTTCCGTTAATTATCGTTTTATTTATGTAAACGTTTGTTATTTTCAGTATGTTCTTTAATTTTCCTGCGAATTCCTGTTAGAAATTAGGTGCGTAAAGTGTGCAGTGTTTATGTACAAATGTTTTTACGCTGAATATTCCTTGTAAAGGGTTGACTTAAAGTTCTCTACTAAAATGAAGATATAAAAATTACATTGAAATTAACACTGAGACTGTCGTAATTAGCTACGTTAACTCAACACTATTATGGGGACAAAACTATGGTAAAGAATCTCGAAGTATTCTGTATGATAATTTGGTCTCCTAAGGGATGCTAATTATATGTATCTAGATACGATAGATTTCTCGGTGTAATTTTGATGTTTTTATCCTTTTGTGTAATTTAGAATTTTTGTTTCAAAAGTTTAGTCTTTTTTTCACATTTTCAGTCGCCAGGAAATATATATCGAAAGGACATTTGTGCTCCGCACCCAGCGTCTCACTAGGCTACTGGCGGAAATTTTGTCTTCTGGATACCATGATTTTAACCAAGGAATTTGGGATTATAGCGCCAGAATCTTTGTTTTAACCTGTGACATAGTGCCGGAGGATTATTTGACTTTCTGCTGTGTTGGGTACCATGGTATTGGGTACCAGGTTGAGTGATTGCAGAGCTGAAAAAATACCATCAGTAGAGGTTACCGTGATCAGACGTAGAGTAGCGTACCGATTTGTGGGGGTCCTGATGGATTTAGTTACTGTGTGTTGGAATTGGTACTATAATTGGGGGTACCCTATTTTATTTAAAGGCTACCTTCATAAAAGAGTACCATTATATAGTGTTATGCTGTGGCGTAGCGGGATTTCACCAACCACAATTCGGGAGTGATACAATTTATCGTGGCGTGGCATTGCGTAGCTTAGTATAAGAATGTAGGATTTTTTAACTGACTGTTTATAAGTCATTTCGTCGGATCCTTTTTTCTCTCAGTAATTTACACCAACACACCGAACACCTTCGTAAAAAAAGTTAACTTACAATGTCATTATTGTTATATACTGAGTGAGCTGGGAGAAAGGACCCAGGGAGTCACATTAGCACAGGGACATTTTTGTACGGGTAAAACAGAAGAATATCTCTGTTTGTCTTGGTCTTCTTGTGTGTGTGTGTGTATGTGCGTGTAACTTTTGTGTGGTTCATTGACTTTTCTTTCATCTTCTGTGTTTGACATGTTGTTGTTTTTCTTCATTGTCTGACAACTTGTTTTTTTCAATTGAATTTGTAAATATTATTTTTATTTTTTTTCAATTTGGAAGTGACGTGAGGATGTACACGCACACACACACACACACACACACACACACGCATACACACACCAAAAATAAGTACACACTATGCTGGCGACCCAGCCCAAGTAATGATTGTACACAACTCAGAGAGAAAGAACTGTTGCCATTACAATTAAGCGGTCATTATCATTTAGATGAGGGTCACAGAGCCGCGGAAGGAATTAGCATTAGAGTCCAGGGTCTAACCGCTAGCAAGTTTGTAATGCAAATTAAAGTGTCAGAGCCATTCAGAATTGTTGCATTCCCAGCCATTAGTGCTTCGTGCATTCCTCTCGTGAGACAGTTTTTATTTAAAGTATGAAAGGAGGTTTCTATACACATGAACGATGTCTATTGTTTGTATTGACCCTTGTCACAACAGCGAATCTTAAAGCGATCACGATAGTGATTTTATTCTGTGGCACAAGAAACTTTCTTAATTCGCAAACCTTCGCTACCCTGAATTTATTTTACTTCTTAATAACCAAAAGGTACACATTTAACAATTGACTGTTCTTTTGCGAAAAGAAATTGAAAAACAAAGTCCATAATCAGGCAGTTCTCTGTGTGTGTGACCAACATCAAGGCGACACCGGTCCTAGACAGAGGTTAAAATAGGCCCAGCAACCTGTGTGGTAAATATAAATAGTGGATCTAGCTGGAGAAAAAGTTTTCAATACCGCGACATGCATGGTCCGGTACCCATCTGTCCACTCACCATTAATATTCCACAGGTGAAGGTTCCCATAAACAAATAATGTGAGGTTGCGTGACTCGGCCTCCTCACTCACCTGTACAGAAGAACCGCCAAGCTTCTCATGATTCATCCTTACCTTCGTCCTGGTATTTAGTTCAGTGCCTTTAACTATTTCACGGTATACTTGCTGTTGGCTCAGCAAAGATTTTCTCCGTATTGTTAAACACTGCTGAAGAGCTATTTGATTATGATGTAAGTGTGAACGCATCAATGATAATTCTGTTCAGATTAATATCCACAAAGATTAAACGAAGGGTAAATATCATATCAATTTGATTTATATTTTTTTGTAAAGAAAACGATAACTGTTATGTAACGACACACACACACACACGAACATAGTGAAGCCACAGTAAAACTATTTTCAAAGTGTTCTTGTGCTGAAGATACTAAAGTATATAAATTATTTCCACCATGATGGCAGTTTAGCAGATGGTGATGACCCACTACGTCATCCTCAGTGGCAAGATAAAAATATAATGATGCCACACAACTGGCCAAACTTGTGTGCTCACCCGCGCATAAACTAGAGAGTTGAGGCGCTAATGAGAGCTATTTTTTGGGTCATGAGTTTCTCAAGTGAGGGAGACGAGGGCGAGGCCAACGTTATTGAAAAATGTGGCGTCATCCTTCACCTTATGTCCTTACACACTTCTAACTTTATAATATACATATAATATATGAAAATATATATATATGTACCTCTCGTTTCATACCAGCTGGATTCGGTAAAATATATATATATATATATGCTGATAACCACCAGGAAAGAAGAAAACACGAAGTTCCCAAGCGCTTTCGTGTAATTCACATCTTCAGGGGTGAGTACAGACTTTCTGCTGTGTTGGGTACCATGGTATTGGGTACCAGGTTGAGTGATTGCAGAGCTGAAAAAATACCATCAGTAGAGGTTACCGTGATCAGACGTAGAGTAGCGTACCGATTTGTGGGGGTCCTGATGGATTTAGTTACTGTGTGTTGGAATTGGTACTATAATTGGGGGTACCCTATTTTATTTAAAGGCTACCTTCATAAAAGAGTACCATTATATAGTGTTATGCTGTGGCGTAGCGGGATTTCACCAACCACAATTCGGGAGTGATACAATTTATCGTGGCGTGGCATTGCGTAGCTTAGTATAAGAATGTAGGATTTTTTAACTGACTGTTTATAAGTCATTTCGTCGGATCCTTTTTTCTCTCAGTAATTTACACCAACACACCGAACACCTTCGTAAAAAAAGTTAACTTACAATGTCATTATTGTTATATACTGAGTGAGCTGGGAGAAAGGACCCAGGGAGTCACATTAGCACAGGGACATTTTTGTACGGGTAAAACAGAAGAATATCTCTGTTTGTCTTGGTCTTCTTGTGTGTGTGTATGTGTGTGTAACTTTTGTGTGGTTCATTGACTTTTCTTTCATCTTCTGTGTTTTCTTCTTTCCTGGTGGTTATCAGCATATACCTAGATCACGCGCACCTACAGTGATTTACTTGCATATATATATATATATATATATATATATATATATATATATATATATATATATATATATATATGAAGAGAGAGAGAGAGATGTAAAATTTCCCTCTCTGGACAGATGTGACTATAATAACCGTTGTTACGAGTTGGGGATTTAGAATATAGTTATACGTCTACCCAGATCCCAACAGGTAACAACAAAAAAAAAACAAAGACAATCGGACATAAAAGGGTAGACAAAGGATGCGAGTTTTTGTTGTATATAATAAAGTACCATAAATTCCTTAACAAAATATTCAGCTTATAAACTACCCTTAACCAAACTTAACCTAAACACGAACAGTATATACATAGTAATAAAACAATAGTGAAGCAATGTGGAGGGGGGAGAGGCAATACAAGATTACAAATACTTAAGTGAGGAGCTGAGATGGCTGACGGGCAAGGCTGAGTATGGTAGAAGACGGTAAATAGTCACTGTGCCGTAGGTTTCCAGGATAGGTGATCCTGTGGTCGCTTCCCAGAGTGAAGTCTGTCCTCTCCTCGAATTGGAGCTGACAAAGTAGACTGAGGCGGAAGTGACGCAACAACCAGGATATGGAGAAGGGAAACCCGGGAGTGGTAACTAAGACGAGCCATACTCGTGTTTCGTCCCTAGATGGCGTTGCTCGTGGTGCTGGGTAGGTAGATGAAGACAATCGGTGGAGGGGTTCGTAACACACCCCCCCTCCAAAGACCTTCGTAGCGCGGGCGCGAAGGAGGTGATCACCTGGTGCGTCTGGAGAGTAGCTGCTACATTTCCACTGGAGCTCGGGATAAGGAGTCTGCAATCAGGTTTTCCACCCCCTTTATGTGCCGGACTTGTAGATTATAGGGCTGGGTGAGGAGAGCCCAGCGGAGGATTCGCTGGTTGGAGGTCTTGTTGGTTTGGATGAACGTGAGTGGGTTATGGTCGGTGAAGACCAGGGTTGTTTGTGGGCAAGACTGGAGGTAACATTCAAACTTCTTTATTGCCAACACCAGAGCCAGGGCCTCCTTCTCTATGGTCGAGTAGTTGGTCTGATGTTTTTTCAACTTGGCAGAGTAATATGCCACAGGGTGAAGGACATCAGTGGTTGGGTCGGGTTGTAGGAGCACAGCCCCCACTCCGACACCACTAGCGTCGATTTGCAGATGGAAGGGCAAGGTGTAGTCAGGGGGGTGGACTACAGGCTTAGAGGCAAGGAAGGCTTTGAGGCGGTGGAAAGACTGGTCGCAATTCTGGTTCCAGATGTAAGGGACCGCAGAACTGGTAAGGTCTGTGAGGGGTCCGGCCACGCTGGAGAAGTTACTGCAGAACCGACGGTAGTAGCCGCACATCCCCAGGAAGCGCATGAGTTCCTTCCTCGTCCTTGGAGTGGGGAAGGACAAGATGGCTTCAACGTTTGCGTCCTTGGGTCTCACCATACCATGCCCAACGATATGTCCCAGGTAAGTCACCGAGGCCCGGCCAAAAGCAGATTTAGCCAGGTTTATGGTGAATCCAGTCTCTTGCAGTCGTGCAAACAGTATCTCCAAACGCACCAGATGTTCGTCCCAGCTGTCCGACACCACCACCAGGTCATCCAGGTAGGCGAACGTCCCACCTAGGTCTTGAATTAGGAAGTTGATGGCCCTCTGGAATGTGGCCGGAGCATTAGAAAAGCCAAACGCCATAACCAAATATTGAAAAAGACCAAATGGAGTTATAAATGCCGAGATTATTTTTGCCCTATCCGTGAGTCCTACTTGATAATAGCCTTTCAACAGGTCTATGGTACTGATAAATTGGGCACAGCCTATGCTGTCTATTATATCTTCAATCAAAGGTAAAGGGTAGGAGTCAGAGACAGTGACCTGGTTCACTTTACGATAATCTGTACAGAAACGAAAGGTGCCATCGGGTTTTGGAATGAGAAGGCAAGGTGAAGCCCAGGGGGAGGTACTAGGCTCAGCTAAGTGATGTTTTAACAATAAATCTACCTCCTTTTTCATGATCTCTTTTTTTTGTGGATTTAGTCGATATGCTGATTGCCTAATGGGTTGTACATCATCTGAGATTAGCTTAATATCATGTTTAAGTATATTGCAAAATCCTGGGAGGTCTGATGTGACTTTAGGAAATGTTGATAATAACTTAGTGAGATCTTTTGCTTGAGATGGATTCAGAACAGAAAAATACTCATCCAAATTGTTGAGTATGTGACTGTTAGCAGGGTTCTCTTTAGGTAGAGGGAAGTCTAAATTCTCCAATAGGTCCACGTCATCTGTCTCCGGCTCCGGCCCTGACAAAACCGTATGCAATACAGGTAGGCTTACAGCCTCTGGGATGTCTTCCTCTGACTGCCTGGAATGGTAAAGTTTCATGAGATTAATGTGAACAAGTTGTGAATCTTTTCTGCGATCAGGAGTATGGACTATATAGTTGAGAGGAGATAGTTTATTAGCAACTATATAGGGACCAGTAAACTTGCTTTTAAGGGGAGAGCCTGGAATGGGTAGAAAGAGTAACACTTTGTCACCTGGAGAAAATGATCTTTTAACTAATTTAGGTTGGGACTTCACCATTTTCTCTTGGACTTTTTTTAAGTTTGACTGAGCAATGGTTCGGACTTCAGTTAATTTGTCCCGTAAAGTGTCAATGTATTGCGAAACTGTTGCGGGCTTAATAGATGGAGTGTCAAACCACTGCTCCTTTACTATTTTAAGGGGTCCTCTAATTTGTCTCCCATATAGTAACTCGAACGGCGAGAAACCCAATGACTCCTGGGGACATTCCCTGATGGCAAAGAGTAACAAGTCTATGCTTTCATCCCATTCCTTTTGGTGTTCTATACAGTATTTTTTTAGCATTGATTTGAAAGTTTGATGGAACCGTTCCAAGCAACCTTGGGATTGTGGGTGGTAAGCCGAAGATGTACAATGGTCCACACTGAGGTCTTTCATCACCTGTTTGAAAAGATTGCTCGTAAAATTGGTGCCCTGATCGGATTGGATCTCTTTAGGAATGCCCACTGAAGTGAAAAGATGCAAAAGATGTTTGATTACGTTTTTTGAAGTGATGCTTTTAAGGGGAAAAGCCTCAGGATAACGTGTACTGGTATCCATAACTGTGAGCAGGAATTGATTTCCCTTCTTAGTCTTTGGTAATGGGCCCACACAATCCACAACAATCTTTTCAAATGGTGTAGAAAATACTGGGATGGGCTTAATGGGAGCTGCTGGTATACTTTCATTTGGTTTTCCTACCATTTGACAAATATGACAAGATTTTAGGTACTGTGACACATCCTTCCTAAGTCCAGGCCAATAATAGTGTTGGAGGAGCTTTTTATATGTTTTCAGGATTCCCAAATGTCCTGAAATACCATCACGGGCAAGGGCAATTAATGCTGGTCTGACTGAAGCTGGAATTACCACTTGATGTATTTCAGACCACGTGTCTAGATGTGCAAGCTCAGGGGGCCTATAGGCCCTCATCAAAACCCCTTCATGATAATAAAAACACGGAAGGGTGTTAAAATCTTTACCCTCAACTGCTGCATGATGAAGTTTATTCAAAGATGGATCAGATTGTTGGGCTTTAATGAGCTCATCCTTACTTATCGTCTTATTGTACAGATCTTCTGTGGGTAGGAAGATATTGGAGGTGGTTTTAGATGAAGAGGGCCCATTTCGCACACTCTGCGACCGGGTAACAGCACAAGATGGGAAAAGATGAGGAATAGTTTCTTTAAGGTCAGTGGTGGAGTTGACAGGTAAGGGAGAGTCGACTGTCTTTATGTTAGGAACCACTAGATCTCCTACCAAGTCATTACCCAATAATAAATGAATGCCGCACACAGGCATTGGGTCTTTCCTAATGGCTATTTGCACTTCCCCAGTAATCAAGGGACATTGGAGGTGCACTTTAGCTAAAGGATAGGAAGAATGGGACGAGAGATCTGAAATTAGAACACTCTCATTTGTAAATGCGGTAGATATATCAGGAATGACGTTAAACAGGAGGATAGATTGTGCTGCGCCCGTATCACGTAGTATACGAATAGGGAAAGAACGAGACCCTTCTATGATTGAAATTTTTCCCTCATAGGTGAATGAAGAGAAGAGATCCTGATGGGGCCTTGCCACATTGGCATTTGCTATTGGTTTGGATTTGGGATCCAGGGAACTACTTTTAGCAATTCGACACTTTGGGTGTTTACAATTCTGGATCGTATGGCCTGGGTTTTTACAGTAAGAACAAGTAAGCTTGGTTGCATCGGGGGGAGTAGGTGTGGGACCTTTCGACCTACCACTCACGTCCCCAAGGTTATCATCAGAGGAGGACCTAACATGTCGGGAAGTACCACGTTCTCTACTGCCCAGTGACTCCACCAACAAAGCATACGCATCAGCCAGCTCAGCAGCACGCCCTAAATTAACCTCTCCACGCTCCTCCACATGCTTCAAGATGTGAAATGGTATCTTGCTTTTCCACTCCTCCAGGACTACCAAATTTAACAAATCCTGAAATGTGGAGGTCTCTGTAGCCTCTAACCACTTCTTAAAAAACCTAAGCTTTTCTTGAGCAAACTCAACAAATGTGTGTGAAAATGGTTTGGTTAGTTTACGAAACTTCTGCCGGTATCCATCTGGCGTGATAGCATAAGAGGTGAGGATATTCTTTTTTACGTTATCATAGTCATCAGTCTGGTCTAAACAGTTATAAACTCTACGAGCCTTACCATATAATTTAGGAACTAACACTGACACCCACTGGTCCTTTGGCCACTCATTCTTCGCGGCTATTTTCTCAAAAGTCCTAAATGACCCGTCCATATCGGATTCATCAAACCCGGGAACAAGGGAAGAAGCAGTAGCAGGGTTAAAAGCAGCGAGTTTCTCTCTTAATGCCACTTCTTTTGATTTAAACTCCGATGTTAAAGTGACTTCTGTCTCTCTCACCTGTAGTTCTTTCAGTTTAACCGCCTGCACCAACTTGGCCTGTTCCATCCTTTCCTCATGCTCCAACTTGGCCTGTTCCGACCTTCCCTCATGCTCCAACTTGGCCTCCAACTTGGCCTGTTCCAACTTGGCCTGTTCCATCCTTTCTTCATGGTCCAACTTGGCCTGTTCCATCCTTTCTTCAGGGTCCAACTTGGCCTCCTGCTCCAACTTGGCCTGTTCCAACTTTTCCTCATGCTCCAACTTGGCCTGTTCCAACTCGAGTTCTTTCATTTTGATTTGGAACTCGAACCTAGCTCGTTCTAGTTCTAAGGGGTCTATTCGTTGTGTTTCTTCTTGAGGGCTAGCCAGACCTGAGGCAACTTCTGAGTGAGGAGGGGTGGTGGATAGTGGTTGAAGTTTCTTGGACATGGGCGTTAATCTGTCAACAGCGGATTCTTTTAAAACTTCTTGTTGAACCAACACTTCAATCACATGATTTTTTAACATTTCCTTAGTCAGTTGCTGTGAAAATGGGATATTGTAATAGTTGGCTATTTCTTTCCATTCTTTCTTCAGGATATTAACACGTAATTTAGCTACGGAAGGATTTTCAATAAAATCCTGGAGATCAAAACCTGAGGTGGCCATTGTTAATAAAAATAGGATAAATTAACTAATGGTCAAAAATAAGATAAGATAAGTGGATAACCCTAGAAAATATCACGGCAGTGGATAACCAGAAAGTCCCGGAAACTAACCAAGTTATACCTAGGGAAATTACACTTATGATTATTGTTCTTCCGAGAAGATCCTTAGATAAGGACAAGAGACTTGAAAGAGGTAGGGCGTATTACGGCATTAATATAAAGATCCGGATTAACAACCCTGATATACTTGAAAGAGGTAGGGCGTATTACGGCATTAATATAAAGATCCGGATTAACAACCCTGATATACTTGAAAGAGGTAGGGCGTATTACGGCATTTATATAAAGATCCGGATTAACAACCCTGAATGAGATAATGAGAAGAACAATAATTGAGGCTTTATAATTATGGGGTCCTGGTAGAGCGGGGCGTCCCAAGATATCACTTCACTCTAAACTAGTAACTATGGAACAGCCTACTCTGGAGTGAGGGTACGGCATTAAACAGATCCGGATTCTTCCCTACACTCGATAAGACTTACCACACGACTGCCACGTGTAATAACAGGTAAGCCTTATGACACTTGGAACCTATTATCCTACGTCTGTCACTCTTACTATACGGTAATACCAATATATGCACACACATATGAAGGAAACTTTAAACCACCGTAAAGCAATTGTAAACAGAAGTGACTGGGAGGGGTAATTAACACTGAGTAACAAGGGAGGAAGGAATATGGTACTTAAGGTCGTGTCCTGTCACGGTCGCCATTTGTTACGAGTTGGGGATTTAGAATATAGTTATACGTCTACCCAGATCCCAACAGGTAACAACAAAAAAAAAACAAAGACAATCGGACATAAAAGGGTAGACAAAGGATGCGAGTTTTCGTTGTATATAATAAAGTACCATAAATTCCTTAACAAAATATTCAGCTTATAAACTACCCTTAACCAAACTTAACCTAAACACGAACAGTATATACATAGTAATAAAACATAAAACAATAGTGAAGCAATGTGGAGGGGGGAGAGGCAATACAAGATTACAAATACTTAAGTGAGGAGCTGAGATGGCTGACGGGCAAGGCTGAGTATGGTAGAAGACGGTAAATAGTCACTGTGCCGTAGGTTTCCAGGATAGGTGATCCTGTGGTCGCTTCCCAGAGTGAAGTCTGTCCTCTCCTCGAATTGGAGCTGACAAAGTAGACTGAGGCGGAAGTGACGCAACAACCAGGATATGGAGAAGGGAAACCCGGGAGTGGTAACTAAGACGAGCCATACTCGTGTTTCGTCCCTAGATGGCGTTGCTCGTGGTGCTGGGTAGGTAGATGAAGACAATCGGTGGAGGGGTTCGTAACACCGTTCAGGTGACATTTGAGCGCTGTGGCATGACCAAGGGTTGACAGCTTCATATCTTCTTTCCTTCTCTTCCATAGAAGCGAAAGACAAGAGGAGGAGGATAAAGTAATTCGGGGGAGGAGGACAAGGTTGTCACATCTATTATGTACCTGTATGTAGGGGAGGAATGGATCACTCGGTCGGTCATGTACTGTACGGTACACCAGCTGCTATGTTTTACTGTGATGTTGTGTTTTATTGAGTGAATCATCATATGTGTCCTGGGCCGTCCTCAGATGCCTCCTGTAGTTGCCTGTATTAGAAGGTTCTGACATTTGTTGGTATATTAGGTTCCCAGTCTACTGTCCATAGACTATTGTTATGGGATGAATCTGGGCGTCTGGTGGGATTTCTGCTTATTATTGGTGCAGTTGAATTTTACATTGTATTTCCTTTATCAAAATTATGATACGAGAAAGTTGAGGCTTTAATTAGTGGATGTTAGTGAAGTAAATTAGTATGGATATAATTAAGGAGTTAAAAAGTAGAACAATATATTTGTATTTGCAAACATAAGTACTGGATGGATCAAGATTTTCTGAAGCTTGTGCTCTATGTTGTTTTCTAACCTTTGGTACACGAAGTATCTTAACACACAAAACTTAAGTTCAAGGCAGCGGCAAATTTTCACTAAGATAATACTGTACCTTCACGGTGTCTTATCTCGTAATCCAATTTAAGTGAAGAAAAAGAAGATAAAGAAAAAATCACAGACCCCCGAGAACCCGGACCCTGGCCTGGGTTATGTTACCATGGAAACATCTTGGCGTCTACAGCCTTGTGTTTAGGCTTCCATGATGTGTGTGATGATTTATGCGAGGATGAGACTCCCTAAGTGAAGCGTCTCTCTTATCACTGTACTTATTTCTTTTGACCTGAAGGAAAAGGATGAGGTAAATTACTGTGAACACGTAGATCAGGATACACTGTGTCTTGAGGGACGGTACTTCGCTATTTTATATTTCTTTTCTGACATCTGATCGAAGTATTTTGCATAAATATACAAATAACTCACTGTGGGTGCACGTGATCCATGTACATATGTAATAGTTATAAACAAGAAAGAAAACACGAAGAGTTTTAGGCATTTCACTGTTGTTTCATAATAACTATCTATCTATCTAATAAATGATTAAAATCAGTATTCATTTAGATACTGTATAAGACCCCAAAGCAGCCGGGTGTTAATTCTGTTCTTGGAATTTCATCCGGCTGACATAACGGAAATAATTACACTAATTGTAAATAAGAGAGTTGAAAGGTGAAGTACTGTACTGTATACTGTACAAGTGTTCGTTCAGCCGGGAACAACAGCCACCCAACTCGAAGTGAAAAGAACTCGTTACATCAACATGAACAAACTTACCCTGACATTCACTATTAATTATGGCCAGACCTAATCAATCATTAACTCAAATCTGACACATTTTGTTGGCAAAAAACGCGCTTGGATTAGTTTACTCGTGGGAAAGTTTTCTTCTATGACATTATATAGAAATACCACGAAAGGGAATAAATAATTATGCTTTGTTTATATATAATATTAAGCAGGCAATATTTTCAAAATTTGGAGGAAATAACGTCAAAAACTTAAAGAATGACAGATAGCGGGTAAATTCAATCCACATTATTCAAAAATACTTGAAGGAGAAAACACATTAGAGGTATCTTCGTATTAAAAACAGGTCAAGGGTTTTATTACTTGATTTTAAAATTAAAGGAGTTTGATTTGTGTATCAGTTAACCATTAATTATCGTTCGTGTTGTATTTCACCTCTTTTTATATTATTCAACTTAAGAAATATTTAAAAAGATGCACATCCACACGCTTATCTTTCTTTGTCTCGTTTACACACACACACACACACACTTCGCACGCACGTTATTGATCTAACCTGATGCAATGTGAGGGACACCCATTGTAAACGAATATACACAAGCTCTTCTCTCAGTTTCTGTAAATTCAGTTGCCTCTAAAGAAGTACTGAATAAAGACAAAGGCTAAGATGCTCCACTCATATGTTATACGTGCCTTGTATGTCATAATCACAGTACTATGAAGGTATATTTACACACTATGAAAACAGCAAATAAAATGTTCATGTGTGGCCAGGTCTGCTAGCACAGTTCCCCGGTATCATACAGTAACTCGCGTCTACAATCCTCTCAACAGAAAGGTTGAAATTGGCTCCGCTCTTTAAAGTCTCTGCGAACCACAATTTTGGTGGACCAAACTTATAGAGGAAGACGTGACGGAAGTGAAGATAATTGTCATTAAAGCTCATAGTCAGATGATTTAACGTGCTAAATATATTCCGTCTTTTATAAAACGAACTTGATTATCTTGATAGCAATTTCTTACCTGTTATATTATATAATTTTAATTACAAATGCCACTTAATTTCCCTCTTAAAATAATGAATTAATTTATCATCAAGTTATGCTAACAAGAGAAGGATTTTAGAGATGCCTCATACAATATGGCGATATATTCACTGTAAAACTGGGTTTTTTAATGGTATATTACAAAAAAATAAATAAATAAATAGATCAGTATTTTCAATCTAGCTGTCCATCAGTGAGCACTAATTATGACATGGGTAAACATCTTTTAATTATAACAGAAGTTAATCAATCGTCCATAGCCACAATTAATTGACTTTAACTAATAGATTAAATATTAAATCGTCTGCTCTTCTCTTGGAACGATGTGTTTCCTTCTCCCAGTGGACAGCGGCCTGGGAATCAATCACGGTTTCAGGAGATGTGTTGAAAGACCAAGATGAAGGTTAGAATTACATGTGGACATCAGGCTCCATCTAGCACCTGGTTAAGTCTAAAAGTCTGACTACCGCGGCACATACAACATTATGTAGCGGGATAAACCATTTAGCGCACACCTGCTTGACGGAAAGTACTCAGAGAAAACAGGGGGTACTCAGGGACAACAGGGGGTACTCAGAGACAACAGGGGATACTCAGAGACAGCAGGGGGTACTCGAGGACAACAGAAAGGACTCAGGGACAACAGGAGATACACAGAAACAACAGGAGGTACTCAGGGACATCGAGGTACATATAGACAACAGGAGGTACTCGGGGACAACAGAAAGCACTCAGGGACAACAGGAGATACACAGAAACAACAGGAGGTACTCAGGGACATCCAGGTACTTATAGACAACAGGAGGTACTCGGGGACAACAGGAGGTACTCGGGGACAACAGGAGGTACTCGGGGACAACAGGAGGTACTCAGAGACAACAGGAGGTACTCGGGGACAACAGGAGGTACTCAGAGACAACAGGAGGTACTCAGAGACAACATGATGTACTCAGAAACACCAGGAAATACGAAGAGTCAACACGAGACAAGTTTACAAATCATCCCTCAGAGGAAGCCAACGCGTAAGGATATATACACTGTCTTCCCATCTCTCTTTCCATCGCCGTCATGTTTCCACCCCCTACCCCCTCCCCCCAATTCCTTCACCAGTCACCCATAAACTAATGTCATTACGCATCTCTCTAACCCTCTACCATCTATATACTGTTCCTCCTTTACTCATAATTTTCCGAATGTTAACTGTCAAGTTGCTTCATACTTGTTCCTCTGTGACCACCTCTCTCTCCTTTTCCCTCTTAGAACAAAATATTCAGAAAGATGTCCCAGTGATGTGGTCGATTTGTATGGAGTCTATTTACTTCTATTACATATTTTTAGTGACCATCCAGGTTTTTTCTTTTTTTTTAATAAATTCCCAGAAGTGTATTTCGTGAACGTCGTGTGTCAGTGTCAGGCGTGCTTTCCTGTTATTAGTAGTCATGAGCAGGGACGGGAAGAAGCCGGGAGGTAGGCAGGTCGACCCCTTACACACCAGCCAGACGCTACTTGGGTCTCTTATAACACGTTCTCTCCAGCCCTTTGTACCAGTAGTGCCCACGTCAACACTACCTGCAGGTAAGTAGAACTATGTACACCCAACCAAATTTTGGCCTCTCTATATTTAATGGGTTCTAGACTAAAATCATTTAGAATAATAGTTGAGATTGGGGCTCAGTAGAATTCGGATCCATTACAATTGGATCATTTTAGGATTGGGATTCAATTCTAAAAGTTAGGTTGCAGACTGAGGACTCATTAGAACTAGGCATTAATCATAATAGTTACCATAGGATAGGCTGGGGCTCCATTTAGACTGGAGCCCATTGGAGCAGTCAACTGTAGATTTATCACGAGCTTAGAGACACCTCCAGCTTGTTGATGAACCATGTCAGCTTTTAGTGGACAGTTGGTGTAGCAGGCTATGTCAACAAGGGTGGTGGAGACTGGTCATGCCCTGTTGTCTACCACAGCCTTGCCCCTGTCTAGTGTGGTGAGGTAGCGAGGCTGTGTGTCTTTTTGTAGCAGTTAAGAAGAGTCTCTCTCTCTCTCCTCTCTCTGTCTTTTTGTCTGTCTGCTTGCCTGTCTGTCTATCTGTCTGTAATTTTCTCTCTCTGTCTCTCGTTCTCTACTTATGTCTCTTTCTCTCACTCTCTTTGTCTGCCTTTCTTCTGT
>CAUDMG010003769.1:0-122500 GCA_958450375.1 Homarus gammarus
TCAGTGAGGGTCTTGGAACCTAGATTGACTTCAGGAGTCTTCCTGACCCTGAAGGAATCGTCACCAACTGATTCGTCATGCCCAGATCCTCTCATAAGTCTCATATCCAAGATCTTTTTGACTGCCACTCTTCTCTCCTCCTCATCCTTACTGCAGAGCATTGTCTGCAGAACTGCCTCGGGATGAGCATACCAGGAAGATCTCCTCACAGTCTGCTCCACAATCTGAACAACCTTCCTTGGCTGACTCCTCAGGAGCTCAAGCTGGAAGAGAACATGCCTCGGACCTTCGGAGAACGATGACTTGACCTTGTTGTTGAACCAATTTGGCAAGTAGACACTCACGATGAATTGGACAATAAGTCTCAGGTTGTGAAGCTGGTTCCCTTTCAGTTTATGATGAGCGACCCAAATTCTGCAGAACCTGGGAGCCATTGTGAGCCACCTAGAATGTGAGACTGGACCTATCTGCAGGTAAGCAAGTCTATCAGGCATGACTCCAGTTTTGATGGCACTGCAAATCATGTAACCGTAGTACTGGTCAGTACTCAGGTCGTCAATGACAGTATGTGCAAGCTCAACGAGTGGAGGGCCAACTGTGATTTTTTCAAAGCTCGGATTTATTTCTAACTCAGTGGCAGAGTCCAGCATCTTGCCAAGAGGACCAGACCATCTGTTGTTTGAAAGAGTCTTGCCATCCAGCTCCTGGATCAGATGTCTGAGTGACAACTCGTTGGTGTGGAGGTCACAAACAATCCAGACCAGCTTCCTCCCAATCTTCCGCTCTATCCACTGTATGACCCCCCCTTGCCACCCTGTGTTCGTGTTGGTGCTGTCCCCTCCAATGGCCTGCAGGGTCTGGTCTACGTTCCTCTCTCTGAGCCAGTTCACAATGCTATCTGCCACTATCTCAGCTGGTTTCCTGATGTCATCTTTCTCTGGAGTGAAATGCCACAAATACTTCCCTCCTGGTTCACTGCAGCAGGAGTAGTGTTCCTCCTTCACCATGGCAGGGAACAACTTGTCAGAATCTCCAACTTTCATGAACACTTTAGTGTCATCCCTTCTCCCATCAAAGAACAAACAATTGATTCCATTTTCTCTTATCCCCTTATCAAACTCCTCTTCTAGGTTACTGACAAGTTTCTCCTGAGCTCTCCTTACTTTGTTATGATCTATCACCAGGTGAACATCATCAGGTGTTATCAAACCACCGTCAATCCAGGCAGCCGTTGCTATCTCTGCAGTTTCTCTGAGACCAGTGTGGTGTCGCATGCTGGCCAGAGCTATGCTCGGGATATCTTTCCTATTTCGAATCTTATGCCTGGAAGGTTTGGGATCATTATTTTCTGGGTTAGGGACAAAGTCACCATTCTCCTGGTCAGCACTCGGATCAGCCATGGGGAAGTCATTAAACTCTGAATCAGCTTGACTCCAATCATCGGCCTTTTTTACCTCACCCTGGGCCTTCTCAAGTCGCTTTTCCTCGGCAACTCTTCTCCTCTTCTGTCTCTCTGTGGCAGCCTCCTGTCTCTTGGACTCCGGAATATCTTGGCTAGAAATCATGAGAGCCCCTATACTGCCAGTCTTCTCTCTCTGTGCTTTGACAAATGCCAGTTCGATCACAGGAATCTTCAGTTTACGCTTGCAAATACAGGAGATGTGGGCCTCGGATTTACAGTCACGATCGCATCCAAACTCAGGACAGAAAACAATTGGGCACTTGCAAGTAATTTTGTCAAATAACTGGTCCAGCTGCTTGGCAAAGCTATCCTTAACTGCAAGTTTTCCTCTCCCAAGAGAGATATCTCTTGCCTTTTCGCAACTGGCTAGCAGTCTCTCACTAATCTTCTTCTGACTTGTTATGACTGGAGGCTTGAACTGAGCGTTAGCCAGAGTGTACTGTGCCAAGACAGCTTTGGTCATATCACTGGCAATGTCATTGTTTGTGTAAGTTCTTTGGTTCTTTTCACTGATTTGCCTGATTAAAACACCGTATCTCAAAGCATCTCTCAATGTAGGCAACTCCGACTTCAGGAGCTCTCTCCCAGACCCAAGATAGTGACTGAGATGGCTGGATTTTTGGTTCCTCGTCCTGACACAAGCAGCCATCGCAAATATTATCAACTTATAAATGCATCAGAATCTGAAACAGAAAAAAATATTGTTAGTTGGGTTGTTAAAGAATGAAGTCAGAAAGCAATGTTCACTATTTAATTGTAATGCACTAATGCAGCTGTACGTTAGATTTTCGATAAATTTCACGCTAAAATTTACCTAGCAAAAGGTTGCAAAATATTGAAACTGAAATTATTTTCTGTTTATATACACTAAAATCTACCAAAAAAGTGATGGGCCATTAGTTTTAGCTGATCTTCCCTCCTATGACACACCCTAACGGTATATGGAAAGTGTTATACAAGTGTACGGATCCGGAATTGTGAGTACAGAAATTCGTGAAGTGTTCACACAGTGTTGCACCATACTGAGTTTGTGAATAGCAAAGTGTCTCAGAGTATTTTTCATGCAATAATATTATCTTTTGGGAGATTAATAATCTGAACAGTATTTTGAATAGTTGATGCATGGAATGTTAAGTCCTATTGCAGAAAATCAGTACCAGTCCTTGGGTCTTGAGTGAGCACTGTGCATGTATTGTATTTACAGGGGGTTATAGTATTAATTTGTTGTAACACGATGGCAGATGCTAACGCGAATCAGGGAACCATGACAGCCAAAGCCGCTGTTGAACTAGCAACAGAAGTCCAAGCTCTTCGGGCTAAACTCGCTGAGTCTATGGATACAGTGAGGAGACAACAAGCGTTGCTTGATGAACGGAGGGAAGAACCGGCTGTACCAGTGTACCTACTCTCCCTGCCGTGGGTCCACTTTTGTCCCCTCCTAACGATATGCCCAGCCGATCTCCTGGCCCCCATTACCACCAGTACATTCCGAGGCTGTTCATTGACAACCTCGTTGGTCTTAACGCAGACAACATCCTAACTAAATTCTGTAAGAGAGTAGAGTATAACGCAGTTAGCTCAAGGGATAGATGGTATGTAGCTACCGACCGCATGGACCAGCAAGTTGAAGCCATGGTCCAAGTAGAACTTGGTACCGATGAGGAAGATTGGGATAAACTTAAAGTAACCTTGCAGAAATTGTTTGTGAAACAAATCCCCCTGGAAGATGCCTGGGAGGAATTTGCGCAGTTAGAGTACAATTTGGAAGATTGTATGGTGCCCATGGAAGGAAAAGAACAACGTTAAAAGATAAATTGTACGACCCATTGCCAAAACAGTTGAAAGAGGAATTGAAGTTTTACTATGCCCCTTGTTGTCCAGTAGACACGATGGCCGCACGATTGGAGAGACTCCGACACAACTATCTGAAAGGTAACAGAACTGGGTATCCCAGTATCCGGCAAGTTCAAAAGCATGCGAACCAAGAACTTCCAGTAAAGAATGAAAGAGCCAGTAGGGCAGAACGTAACGTAACAGGAGGAGCTTGTGGTACCAGTAGTCAGCGAGATCGACACGCTGTAGCCCTATTCGAAAGTCCTCGTAAAAGGTTAGTTGGAAGGCGACAGGGACCTTACTGTCCATATTGCCGAACACAGAGTCATGATACCTCTACTTGCCCCTTAAATCCACCCCCACGTTCATGTTGGGATTGCTTAGAAGTAGGATGTCGGAGAAACAGTCAACGCTGCCCCGGACGCTCCAGTCGTTGGCATTATCCAAAGTATTGACATAAGCGGGTTCCTTCCAATGTGTCTCCTTGCATATGGTTTACTGTAAATGAACGTGTCTGTCTTGCTTTAATAGATACAGGTAGTGAAGCCACCTTCATTAAGGAGAGTTTAGTAAAAACTTTGAATTTGCAACCCATCAAACCTTGTAAACATAGGTACTAGGGTGTTACGGGAGATGAGTTAAAAATTAAAGGTAAAGTAGTCATAACAGTCCAAGTAACACCACAGTTGAAAGTCAGACACCATGCCATTGTGGTGGATGATAAATACTTTGATGCAGAATTACTATTCGGAGCAGATCTCCTCGGCAGATTTAGAGTAACATGGGAACGTAAAAGGAAACTTTTCATTTGGGCAGGCCATTCACATGAATATGGGAGAGTGTTGACGAGAGAGCACATGAAAGGAATCAAATGCGTCAATAGATTCTCGTTAAAGCCCGATGTACCTTGTCCACCACAGTTGAAGAGTCTCCATATTGATAGGAAGACTATTGTACGAGGCCACCATGCACGGATCATATCCATCAAGGTGAAAGTAGAGAAAGGTCAAATTCTGAGCGTACGATTCACGCATAAAAGTTTCAACCAACAACCATAGATATGTGTTAGAGTACAGCCAGATTCACGCATATATTTGCCAGTAAGTAATTGTACGGATAAATCAGTGTATTTGAGAGCGGGCACTGTCATTGGCGAATATGAGTTAATCCCGGAGGAGATAATCTCATATGTTGACATTAAAGGAAATCACTTGGGGCATATTCAACAGGTATATGGCAAATTGTGTAAAGTAAAGTCTTCAACTGAATTATCCCTTTGTGCACCTCATCACCTAGCCATTCTTTTTTACTTTTACTTTTATCCTCTTCGCCACTGATCGGCTTGTTAGCCGCTTGGGCGATCGGTCACGTCTCTTTTCCTTTATATTCTTCACCAAAAGGTCGGTCGCTAGCCGCCCGGGCGATCGGTCACGTCTCTGTCACACACTGTTGGCAAATACTGGGCATGCACCGGCTCCTGAATGTACCTGAACCCGCTCCAGTGTTGGTCAAGTCTTCTCTTGAAAGAGCTCACACTCGGTGCCGTCACAACACACTCTGGTAGATTGTTCCAAGAGTTTACAACCCTCACTCCGAAAAAGTTTGCCCTCACGGTTTTCTGGACTTGCGGCTTCTTCAATCTTGAGCTGTGACCCCTTGTGGGGCGAGCGTCCGCCAGCTCCAAGTAAGGACACTCAACTGAGTAGTGCCCCCTGAGATGCTTATAAACCTCAACTAGGTCCCCCCCTGCCCGTCTGTAGTATAAGCTAGGCAAGTTCAGGCGCTCCAATCTCTCAGGGTAGCTGAGGTGCCGAAGTGCAGGCACCAGTTTGGTGGCCCTCCTTTGAACATTTTCAACCAACTGACAGTCCATAGCATATCTCGGGGACCAGATGGGGTGACAGTACTCCAGATGGGGAAGCACTTCACTCCTGAAGATCGTCACGAGGGACGGACCGTCTAGATATCTGAACGACCTTCTTATAAGACCCAATAATTTATTTGCCTGATTTACCTTCTTCTCACAATGGCCCGAGAACTTCAGCTCATTGTCAACATACACACCTAGGTCCTTCTCACACACAGTCTCAACTAGTACATTTTCTTCATCCCGTTGGGACATATGGTACGCCTCCTTACCGTTGGTACGCCCCAGGTGCATCCTCTTACACTTCATGACATTGAATCTCAGCAGCCATTCCTTCGACCATTCCTGGAGCCCACAGAGGTCCTTCTGCAACTCTTCACAGTCCGCTTGGTTCTAAATTTCCCGAAATAACTTTCCATCATCGGCAAACATTTGTATGGAGGAGTGTGCAACGTCAGGCATGTCATTTATGAAACAAACAAACAACAGCGGGCCCAATACACTACCCTGCGGTACCCCACTTGTTACAGTTACAGATGACGATTTCGTGCCATTAATCACCACACATTGCTTGCGGTCATGTAGAAAGTCTTCTATCCACGCTAGGACATTTCCCCGAATTCAGTACCCTTCCAGTTTGATTTTCTGCCTTTTGTGGGGTACACTGTCGAAAGCCTTGGCAAAATCTAGGTAAATATTGTCGATATTACCACCCCGTTCTAGAATATGGGTCCAAATATCCAATACCTTGAGCAATTGTGTCAAGCAAGAGCGCCCCGGCATAAAACCGTGTTGGCAATCTTTTACAAGGTTGTTTCGTTGTAGATGTTCCATCGCTGCATCTCTGATAATACTCTCAAGTACTTTAAATATTATGCTGGTCAGGCTCACCGGTCTATAGTTGTTCGTGGAGTGACTATCGCCCTTCTTGAAGATAGGACTCACATAAGCCACTTTCCATTCACTGGGGACCATTTGTTCATCCAGGCATTTACAAAACAGAATCTTCAGGGGCTCTGCAAGCTCGTTGCACAGCTCCCTTAGCACTCTAGGATGCACCATGTCAGGTCCAGGACTCTTATGGACCTTTAGCCTGGACAGTTTATTTCTAATACCCTCTTCTGTGAACACAATGTGGGTCAGTGCTGTGTCGAACCGTCTGTCCTCAAACGCAGGAAGGTTAGTTGCATCCTCTCTTGTGAACACTGAGGAAAAGAAGCTGTTCAATGCCTCAGCTTTATCCTGGTCAGAATCTGCGGAACTACCATCTTCAAGCCTCAGGTCTGATACTCCTACTCGCGTTTTCAATTTCGACTTTGCATAGCGGTAAAACGCCTTTGGGTTTGACTTGACCTCGCGTGCAACCAGCCTTTGGAACTCCTTTTCAGCCCTCTTACACTCTATCTTTGCTTGGTTTCTGGCTCTTGCATACATCCTCCTGTCTTGCTCATCGTTTGACCCAACCCACGTCTTGAATTTCTGGGTTTTCTTCTTAATTTTGTCGACCGCCGCATGGTTCATGTGTAGGGATCCCCTCGTATTCCTAGAAGCACTGGGTTTGGTCTTGGGTATATATTTATCGATCAAATGGGTCATTTTACTAGTTATGATATTCAGCGTAGTGTATGCGTTCTTGTGCCTTAATAAGTCAGGCCAGTTGATACCCCTCATCTCTTCCCTCATCCCATTGTAATTTCCCTTGTAATATTTGCACCTTGGCCTGGCCTTATCTTGAACTAGGTAACAGTTAAATCTGAATGACAACACTGTATGGTGACTGGTGCCAACTGGGGCAAGGTGTTCCAGTTTGGCCACCATACCCTCCTCGTTTGTTATGATGAGGTCAAGTGGCTTGTGTATGTATATTATGTATGCTGGATTATATATCATGTATGTATATTATGTATGTGCTCCATTTATGTATTATTTATTCAGCCTAGCTAGCAGCGTGTGGCAATGTTATTACCATATCCCACACGCTTAATTAATGTGCCTGGCGACGTATGGAAGCTGCTAATGTATCACTTGCCATACGTCGCCTATAGCAGTTGACCGGGAGCCTAGTCAAGAGAGAGTGCTGCTCTCCTTTGTGTACATACTCTTATCCAGTAAACCGAACCTACAAAACTATACAGGTGTTTGTGTTCTCTCCTGTATATAGAACTTATTATTCAGAACCTAACATGGCGCAGTGAGTAGGATCTTACTGGATAATTACGAGTGATAGCGCAAACTTTGTGGAAAGCCGGCTATGGCCTCTCGCTTGGGTCAACTCCCGCGCCATCTCTCCTCGAAGAATTTCAGCAACTTTGAGCAGTGTCAGTGACAGTGATTTTCTGTGAAGTGTTTAGTGCATTGTGTGTTCGTGCCATTCATGTGTGACCTTGTTCTAAAGGATTCCCAAGGTATACGGCACGTTCTGGGCATTTGTAAGGAGTAAAGTTCAGTGCACCCGTCTCTGACCGCGTCCTGAGGGTAACTAGACTGACTGGGAGTCGCCGCGCCTCTCCCTCCACCCCCCCTCACAGCGCCGCCTCCACCCCCCCTCACAGCTGGGGCGAGACGCTTTGCCGGCCCAGGACACACACTCACTCGCACACGTACATGTACTGTACTAACACTCGCTGACCGCGCGGCTTCCTTATATATATTTTATATATATAACCTACTTATCTGTGTATTTAATTAATTTTTTGTCTGAAATCTTGTTGATACGACGGGCTGACCGGTCAACACTGATTTAAGACATAGTACACAGAGGAAGTAGTTATGTCTCACGCCTTACGTAGCCGTGGACCCAGCGTCTGGATGACTCAGGCGGGTGATAGCCCCGCAGAGATTGATGACCAGGCCGGCCACGACGCTCCAGCCCCCACATCACGCAGTCCCTCACCTCAATATTCAGCGTTGTCTCCAGAGATAATTGCTTTACTGAAGTTTATGAGAGATGAGAAACGCGAGGATGAAGCCCACAGACGTTTGGCGGATGAGCACAGAAGGCAAGCAGAGGCAGAACGAGACAACCAACGGAGATTGGAAAACAGTGAACAGTTTGAAGCCTTGATATCTCGCCTCACTGTTAACCAAGCCCCTGGCTCTAACACTGCCTCGGTACTGACTGGTTCAGATACCTCATCCATGCTTCCTTCACACCCCCCAGCCCCACCTAAAGCAGCAGCTCAAACGCCGCCCATCTTGAAGCCTGATGAGACTTTCCAGACTTTTCGTGAATGGCGGCGACGGTGGACTGACTACTCTACAATGGTGGATCTCCAGAGTTTGTCACAGCCTAAACAACTCATCCAGCTGCGTATGTGCCTGTCCTTGGAAATTCAGCGTGTCTTGGAACATACGTTGCAGGTACCCCCAACCTCTTTGCTGTCTGTAGAGGAGGTACTGGACGTTCTACAACGGCACATCAAAGGACAGCAGAATGAAGCTCTGCGCAGGAGGGAATTGTTTAGCTGCAGACAGATGGAGGGTGAGTCTTTTGATGCCTTTTACGTGCGTCTTAAGAGAGCCTCGGAAGAGGTAGATATATGTCCAGGCCACCACCAGCAGTGCGAGGAGACCCAGTTGAGGCAGGTGATCCTGATGGGTGTTAAGGATGAGGAACTTGTCCAACGCCTCACCTCCCTCGACTCTTCCTCTTCTCTTAAGGATGTGTTGACGATATGTCGCTCCTATGAGGCTGCCAGGTGTGCCACCTCTGCCATCCGTGCTCCCCCTACAGCTGTACGCGCTGTGTCCCGGTACAAGAAGGACAAGAAGTCCGTTCCTACGCCTTCGCCCACCACGTCCACGCCCGGTTTATTTTGCAACAACTGTGGTAAGCAGCACGGAACACAGGGGTGTCCAGCTGCTCAGTCTACCTGCAACAGTTGTGACCGTAAGGGCCACTGGTCACTCACAGTACGGTGCCCAGCCAAACGCGTCCAGTGCAATGTGTGTGGTCGTCTGGGCCACTATGACAAGTGTTGCCCTTCCAACATACCCAAGGGACCGCGTCGGCGGAAGCTTCAGCCCCCCTCCACCAGAGAGGGCCGCCCACAGTCTTCCAATCAGAGGTACGACGACTCTTGACAACGCTCGAGCCACATTAGGAATGTGTGCTCCCCCCAGCGTCCAGGACCAAAGTCCCCCAGTACATCAGCGTCATCGTGACCTACGGCGGTGTGTCATCCCGCCTTCAGATGTTGCCCGACACCGGCGCTGATGCTACAGTCATCGGTCCCCAGCATTTGCAATGCTTGGGGCTCTCTCCAAGTGATCTAGGGCCGCCCCCCAAGGATCTCCGCTTTATGGCAGATGGTTCACAGATGACCCCGGCCCTGGGTTCACTCCAAGCACAAGTCACCTTTGGCAACAGGTCGTGTCAAGCCTGGATTGATGTGCATAACGGTGTCCAGACTCCTTTGCTGTCCTACAGACATTGTCAGGAGTTGGCCATCATCTCCCAGGACTTCCCCAAACCTATTCTTGAGGTAAAACACGCCAACAGGGTGCAAAAAGGGAGCAGCAACGACCCTGCTGCCGCCCTACCCCTGCCTCTTGCCAGTGACACCTCTCCTTCGGATGCTCGGAAGTACTTCCTGAAGGAATTCAGCGACGTTCTGGTGACCAAGTCCGCTCTGGAATCCAAGCCTCTCAAGAAGATGGCAGGCCCCCCCATGAGGATCCACCTGAGGGACGACGCGAAGCCATTCGCTATTTACACCCCTCGACTGGTTCCCCTGGCCTTCCGCGAGGCGGTCAAAAACGAGCTGGACTCCATGGTCGCCCAAGAAATTATTGTACCAACCGGCGATGACCCGTCTCCATGGTGTCACCCGATGGTTGTCGTCGCAAAACCTAAAGGTGGTGTTCGGATCACCACTGACCTTTCCAAGCTCAACAACCAGGTGTCTCGTCCTGCGCACCCTTCTCCCACGCCCTTTGCAGCCATACGCAGCGTGAACCCGAAGGCGCGCTTCTTCACGACGATGGACGCCCTGTGTGGATACTGGCAGATAGAGCTTGCCGAGGAAGACCGACCACTCACAACGTTCATCACCCCGCATGGACGTTACAGTTATTGCCGTGGCCCCATGGGATTCGCCGCTACAGGAGACGCTTTCTGTCTTCGAGGTGATATGGCTCTACAAGGTCTGGCAAACTGCGTGAAAGTGGTCGACGACATACTCGTGTACGACGAGGATTATATGGATCACCTCTGCCGTATCTACGAGGTACTCAACAGGTGCCGGAAGCACAGCATTACCCTAAATGCCGACAAGTTTGTTCTGGCCAGCTCTTCAGTTGACTTTTGTGGGTACACCCTCTCAGGGAATGGTATCGCAGCTGACCCGGAAAAGGTCCGCGCCATTACGGATTTTCCCACCCCTGCTAACCTGACCGACTTGAGGTCCTTCATCGGTCTCGTCAACCAGTTAGCAGAGTTTTCGTCGGACATATCCGCAGCTGCTCAACCACTTCGCCCCCTGATGAGCCCCAAGAGGACATTCCTGTGGACCCCCGACCACGACAAGGCCTTCCAGCAAGTGAAACAGGCCCTGTCTCGTCCACCTGTCCTCGCCACGTTTGACCCAGCCTTGCCGACAGTTCTGCAGACAGATGCCTCACGCTTGTATGGCGTGGGATACGCCCTACTGCAGGATCATGGTGGAGGGCAGTTCCGGCTCGTCCAGTGTGGCTCGCGTTTCCTCTCTGACACTGAGACGCGCTATGCCACTATTGAGTTGGAGCTGTTGGCTGCGGTTTGGGCGATGTCCAAGTGCAGGTTTTACCTCATAGGCCTGCAATACTTTCACCTAGTGACCGACCATCGCCCGCTTGTCCCGATCCTCAACCACTACACGCTAGACGCCGTTGAGAACCCTCGCCTCCAGCGTCTGAAAGAGAAACTCTCGGCGTACATCTTCACTGCAGTGTGGCGTGCTGGTAAGGAGCTCTGCATCCCTGATGCCTTATCCCGCTCCCCTGTCAGCCGCCCTACTCCAGAAGACCATGTACTCGACGCCGACCTCGCTCTTTCCGTCAGGACTGTGGTCACTCTCCATGCCGTCCAATCCCTTCGTTCGGACCTGTCACCAGATGACGACAAGGCAATGGAGGACCTTCGAACAGCGGCCCGAGATGACCCTTCCTATGTCCGACTCGTCGAGTGTGTGAGGAATGGATTTCCTAGCAACCGCTACGATCTTCACAACACCCTGCTCCCGTATTGGAAACTCCGCGATGAACTCTACTGCGACGGAGACCTTGTTCTGTACGGAGCACGTGTAGTTGTCCCTGCTGCATCACGTCCCCACGCCTTGGCCCGCCTTCACGACAGTCACCGTGGAGCTGAGGCCACCAAACGACGTGCACGACAGACTGTGTTCTGGCCCGGCATCAACTCCGACATCTCCAATGTTGTCCGTGCGTGTGAGCCCTGCCAAGTATTACAACCCAGCCAGCAGCAGGAACCCTTTATGAGTGACGACAACCCCACCCGCCCCTTTGAGTCTGTGTCGGCCGACTTTTTCTGTGTGTCAGGAAAGTCCTTCCTCGTTATCGTCGACCGTCTCTCTGGTTGGCCGGTTGTCATCAAGTGCGGTAATGACACGACGTCTGCCGCCACCATCAGCAAGTTCCGCCACTACTTCCGTGACGTGGGCGTTCCTGTACGCCTGCGAACCGACGGAGGGCCTCAGTTCACAAGCCGGGACTTTGCTGTGTTCCTCGACCGATGGGGAGTCCGGCATGTGTTGTCATCGCCCCATTACCCGCAGTCCAACGGCCACGCTGAGGCTGCTGTCAAATCCCTGAAGCACCTCATCCTTAAGGTGGCCCCTTCTGGGAACATTGACTGCGAGGCCTTCGACAGGGGTCTTCTTGAACTCCGCAACACACCTAACTACACCGGACGCTCCCCTGCCCAGGTTTTGTATGGACGCCCCCTTCGTTCTTGTGTCCCTGCTCACCCTCAATCCTTCTCCAAGGAGTGGCAGGCCAAGACAGAGGATTGTGATCGCCGAGCCGCCGAACGTGTTCAGGACGTCGTCGCCCGCTACAATGACCACGCCCGTTCTCTCCCCAGGTTGAGTGTCGGCACCCAAGTCCGTGTTCAGGACCCGACCTCCCTACGTTGGGACAAAGTAGGCGTAGTCATGGGTCTCGGCAGGTCACGGGACTACCAGGTGCGGTTACCCAGTGGTCGTGTGTGGTGGAGGAACCGCCGTTTTCTCCGACCCGTAACAATGCCTTCTGCTGGCCCCGCCACCAGTGTTGAGTCCCATACCCTTCCCAGTGATGAAGTCCCTCGACGCTCAGAACGGATCCAAAAGAAAAGGTCCGCTCAAGACTTTGCTATGAGCGTATAGGGGGGAGGGAGGTGTATGTATATTATGTATGCTGGATTATATATCATGTATGTATATTATGTATGTGCTCCATTTATGTATTATTTATTCAGCCTAGCTAGCAGCGTGTGGCAATGTTATTACCATATCCCACACGCTTAATTAATGTGCCTGGCGACGTATGGAAGCTGCTAATGTATCACTTGCCATACGTCGCCTATAGCAGTTGACCGGGAGCCTAGTCAAGAGAGAGTGCTGCTCTCCTTTGTGTACATACTCTTATCCAGTAAACCGAACCTACAAAACTATACAGGTGTTTGTGTTCTCTCCTGTATATAGAACTTATTATTCAGAACCTAACAGCTTGGGTGTTTGCTCCCCTCTGTAATGTGTCGGGTCTCTAACATGTTGGAACAGAAAATTATCTCTCAGAGTTTCTACAAAAAGAGTAGCAGGATTATTCAAGTCATTCGGGGTGGACTCGTTTCTCCAGTCGATGTCGCCATAGTTAAAGTCCCCCATGATAAGGAGGTGGCTGAGGTTGAGCATCGCCGCATTGTTTATTAAGGTTCTTAAGTTCCTTTGATTTAGTGGGCCACAGTTCGGGGATCTGTAGATACACCTGACGATAAGTAAGTCCCCTCCCTTTAATTTAATTTTACACCACTTGGACTCTTCAAAAACATCCTCTCCCTGTACCCTCGCCTGGCTGGCTCTAAGGTCTTGCCTAGCGTAGATAACCACACCCCTCTTGCAGGATTCTTGAGTTAGGTTCGTAAATGAGTCATATCCAGCAATACTGAACTCACATTCCTCTGGGTCGATTCTCCTGTTCTTGTACAACAGTTCTACAACTCCTACAATATCTGGTTGGTGTACTCTTAGTAGTGTTTCAAACTCCTCCCTCTTATCAAGGAACGTGTCAGTATTAGTGTACATGACATTCAAGCCAGAATTTGTTCTCGGTAACGTCTCTGCTCTTAGTAATAAACCCGCTCCACCCACATACTCAGAAGCTGCAGCATTTGCTAAGTACACTGTATTTTACAGGGTGTGGTTAAAAATGCCATTGTTTACACGGCGCTCGTTCCCTCCTGTCCGGTAGGCTGAGCTGGTGCCGCCTCCCGGGTGGGGGGTTGAGTGGGTGGAGGGTGCACTGCTGTCCCCTGGCCCTGTGTCAGCACACTTGTTTCCACTACCCTCCCCCTGAGTATAACCCATGTGCACCTGTCCCCGTTCCTCCTCGACTCCTCCCTCTTCTGCTTCAAGTCCTGCAGGAGCTTCTTGTGCTGTTCCCTCTGCATTACCGTGCGGTCTGGGTGAATAAATACATCCCGAAATGCCTCGCTCCTTGCTAAGTTTTTTGCCTGCCGAATAACTTGCCATTTCTCCTCCTCACTCCCTAGTGTGATCCTGAGGGGGCGAGGCTTAGCCCCCTGCTTTTGTCCCAGTCTCCTCACATCCTGAGGGGTTGCTGGAATCTTCAGAACCTCTGTGCAAATATTTTGAAACAGCACCTTGTCGTATGTTTCCTTACTCACAGTTCCCTCTGCCTGGCTCTCTGGGACTCCAAAAACTATTACATTGTTCCTGCACTGGAGCCGTTCCTGGTGTTCCTCCTCTCCCCTAACAGTAGGTGCGTTAATTTTCATTTCTTCGACACACTTTTTCAAAGTCCCAATCTGCTGTAGAACCTGTACTGATTCTGCATTACTCTCCGCCCCCTCCCGTGGCCCTCCTAATACGTCAGCATAACTCCTCTTAGCAACCACCTCCATTCTATTAGCTACTTCCTCAGTCTTAGCAAGGATCTCTTTCTCAACTTGCTCCAGTTTGTCAACCAGCAGGGCTCCTGCTTTATCTATTTTCGTCCCTAGAGAACTCGTTCCCTTATGGATTGCAATCGCTTCATTCACCTTGACTATGCAGCCAGAGCAATACCAGCAACAGCCATCAAGCTTTACGGCAGTTAGTAACTTCCTAAACGTTGCATTAGTTAGGCCTGTATCCTCCATATCCGACGTCTCCCTGCAGTAATCACATATCAAACTCATGGTTGTTGTTGTTGTGGGGGGGGGGGGGGTGCAGACTGTGTATAAATCTACACCTATTTCAAAGAAAATAAAGAGAGAAAAAGTACTTAGCTACTCTCTGTTGCCTATGGAGTTGTCGTCTGCGACTGCGTACACTGTATCTCCCTGTGAAAGGTGTATTGTAGGCACAGTTTCAGTCCTTGAGAAAGCACACAATCAACATAAAATTTAAAGTCTCTGTGGCACCTATGACACGACTTGGTTTCAGCTGGCACGGTGCCTTTCCAGCTTGCTTGCTAGTGAGCGCTCACTTTAAGTTATTTACAACTTCAGCGGTCACTGATGACACTATGAACTATCAATGTGTACACTGTATCTCCCTGTGAGTGGTGTATTATAAACACAGAATCAGTCCTTGAGAAAGCACACAAACAAAATAAAATTTAAAGTCTCTGTGGCACCTATGACACGAATAGGCTGGCAGTTGTCCTTACCAGCTCGATTGCCAATATGTATTCACTTTAAGTTATTATAGTCTCTTCTGCATTCCCTGATGACAACTATGAACTGATTTAACTGAAGGCACAGTACTACACTCCCTGGTTGGCCTTTATCACAGCCGTGACCACAACACCCTAAAAAATAAAATAAAATAAAAGCTTTGTCATGTGGCAGTGATTGTGTGGTTATAGGCCTGTGACCCTGGCTGTACCTCCAACTCGGTGGAAATTGAGTTTTCAAAAATACAATCGTGTCTAGCATGAAAAGTCCGACATCGATTTACACTTTCACCTCACCAAGACGATCTTGACGAACTTATGTAATCACTGTCCAATTTCTGCCGCTCTACATCGAAGGCCCGAATGCCGAACACGCTTTGTTACAGAGACGCAACACGACCCGCCCGCCCGCCCGTCAGCTTATAGTCAAACAGAAGGGGAGAGGAGATCCTCAAACCAATTAAAAGTAAATGTAGGTGATGATCAGAGAGTACTGTCCTTTGACTGTGTAATTTGTGCCGGAATTCCCAACGGTCCAGTAAAGAAGGTCAGACATGTCCAAGAGATTCCCAACAGTATGATACCGGAATGTGACGAAGTATAAGGCGGAACCACTAGACAAGAGAAGTTGAACGAGTTAATTAGAAACCAACAGTGAAACCATCTAGACTGAGAAATGCCTAAACATTTGCGGAAAGTAATTTTAGCTCATGATTCCTTGTTTGTTTTAGGACCACATGAAATAGGGTCAATTGCTGGCATACCCGCTAGCATTCAGCTCGCCAACCACAATCCAGTCCGAGGACCACAGTATAGACACCCCGAGAAAGCAAAAGAGATAATTAAAGAAATGATAACAGATATGAGGGATCGTAATATCATTGAACCATCGACTGCCACCTGGTTATCCCCCATTATTCTGGTAACAAAACCCAACGGTTCAAAGCGTATGTGCTTAGATTTTCGAGAGGTCAATAAGCATTTGAAGGTCGTCATACAACCCTTGCCACGAATTGACGAATTAGTAGAGAAAGCTGCGGGAAATAAGTATTATGCCACATTAGATTTGGAGGATGCGTATTATCAGGTCATCCTTAACGACAGTAGCCGAGATCTAACTACTTTTAGCAATGGGTACAATCTATGGAGGTTCACACGCCTTCCGTTTGGGCTCTCAGCTAGTCCTGCCGTTTTCACTCGAGAAGTAAACAGAGTATTAGCTCCCTTAGCAGTTAAAGACTGGGTACGAAACTATCTTGATGATGTAATAGTATGGGCTCCTGACTTCCCCACCTTGTTGCAAAGACTCACCAGAGTATTTGAGAGATTTGAAGAGATGGGTATTAAACTAAATTTGTCTAAGTGTCAATTTGGCCATAAGCAAGTTAAATTCTTAGGACATGTAGTTTCAGAGAGAGGCAGTGAGCCTGACCCAGAAAATGTCCAAGCTCTGACTGAGTGTAAGCCCCCAACTAATGTTAAACAAATCCGCCAATTTTTGGGTATGTGTGGATTTTACCGTAAACATGTTCCCGAGTTTGCCAAAGTAGCTTACCCCCTCACTGAGTTAACGAAACAGACTGTTAATTTTGTATGGTCCAATGAGTATCAAGAAGCATTTGAGAAGTTAAAGCAAGCACTAGCTTCATACCCAGTTCTTGTCAAGGCAGATATTTATAAACCGTTTGAACTGCATATGATGCCAGCAATTTCTGTGTAGGCGCTTCCCTTAATCAGGTACAAGAAGATGGCTCTTTGCCACCAGTGGGTTATTTTTCTAGAAAGTTAAAGCCGGCAGAAACTCGTTATTCCACCACCGATAAAGAAGCATTAGGCATTGTGTTAGCGTGCAGGTTCTTCCATCATTTTCTTTGGGGTACGCAGTTTACAATTAAGACAGATCACCAACCTCTAACCTCCGTCTTTAGAAAGAAAACCAAAAGTCAGCGAATGAACCGTTGGATCTTAGAAATGAGAGATTACGCCTATGACATTGAATACAAACCCTGTAGAGCTAATGTAGTAGCTGATGCGTTAAGTCGACCAGTCAGAACCTTGAGAAAAGTCATGCAAGACCATGTTGCTGCTCAATTTCCCACACTAGAAGGTTTCACACAGGCAGAATTTGGTAAGGAACAACAAAAAGAACCAAGATGGCAAGAGTTAAAACAGTATTTAGCAGGAGGTAAAGTTCCACAACATAAGTACCCAAAGGACACCGTTGATAGTTTTGAAGTAATAAATGGAGTATTGTATCTAGCGAAGGAACAACTTGATAAAGCATTGAAGTATTGTCTAGTAATCCCTCAACATTTACGTAAAGCCGCAATAGAGTTGGTGCATGACAATGCCACCTCAGGTCATTTAGGACGGTGGAAGACCATCACCCGAGTAGCAAATTTGTTTTATTGGCCTAACTACCGTAAAGATTGTGTTGATTATGAAGCATCATGCGAGATATGTCAGAGGTTCAAGGGAACTAAGGGACTTACGCAACTTTGGCAAGAATTACCAGTAGTAACCAAACCACTAGAACGAGTTTCGGTAGATTTGACTGACACGCATTCAAGGATCAGTGATTACCGATATGTGTTAACGATTATAGATCATTATTCAAGGTTTGTTAACTTCTATCCATTGCGCACGAAGACCACGCAAGAAGTTACCCGTGAATTTGAGAAATTTGTTAATGTCTTCGGTAGTCCTAAAGTAGTTTTAAATTTTATCCTCTTCGCCACTGATCGGCTTGTTAGCCGCTTGGGCGATCGGTGATTGCGGATAATGGAGGAGAATTTGCTGCCGCACAGTTCAGGGAGCTCTGTCGATTAACTAACATTAAGGTGTATTTTACCTTGCCTTACCACCCCCGAGGTAACAGTATCACTGAGAGAATGCACCGAACTTTTAAGAACATTTTGTCAATCATGTGCGAAGATAACCGGCGTCGCTGGCCACGATTCTTGGGTCCGACCCAATATGCGTTGAACACTTCTGTTCACACAACGACTGGAGTGCAGCCACACTTCGCGTTCTTCTCCCGGCATGCGCAGAGACAAGTGGGCATTGAGTTACCAATAATAGAAAACGAGAGTACTGAAGGGTTGAGAGAAGCTCACAGAGTAATTAAAGAAACTTCTGGGCGAATGTCTAGAGAATTCCGGAATGTAGCAAGCCGAGATAGAGTCAATCAGACAGTACAGCTAGGGGAAACTGTTTGGGAGAGAGATGAAGCTCCTATCCCAGGTACCAGTAGGAAATTAAATGCTAAGTGGAAGGGCCCATATACAGTAACTGAGGTCATACGCAATGGTGCAGAGTATGAGTTAACCCACCTTTCAGATGAGACAGAAGTAATTCGACGAGCAGCAGAAAAGGTGAAAAGATGTATCAACAGAGATATGTTCGTCCATGTAAATGACATCCAGGTTCCCCATAATGATTCTTCCTCAGAAACAGAGCCTGATGAGAGAGATGCTATACGGGATGAGGAGAGAACAGTAGTTGCTCCTGCTCCCCGATTTCCCGTAAGGACGAGAAAACCAGTGGTGAGACTGGATCTTTAAAAAGCAGTGGGCTTTTTAAGTGACCCTCATTGGTTGATAATGAAGTGTGCAATCAGTTATAAGTAACTTGTGGTAAAGGGAGAGGTAAAGAATTGATGATTTTTTTTATTGAAAAAAATTTGCAGAGGAATGGTCAATTTGCAGTAACAGACAGAGATTGGAAGATGTATTGGCAGCTATGCAATCATCTGAAGGGTATCTGTTACTAGTTTGAGTAAAGATACCAGTGGTGAATTCTCAAGTTCCCGTTGGTAAGTTCTACGTATGCTGGGTGTTGTTGGTATATAGGTGTAGAGTTCGTGACTTTCAGGGAGTAGTCGGGCATATAAATATGGTGCTATTACTTCTACATGGCAAATGCCATAAGTACAGACAGTTTTTGGCTTGGTGGTGTTCTCATGAGGACCGTTTCGTTAGCATTGAATTCTAGGGAATACCCGCTCGTTCGGAGTCCCTTGAATGGTGCTGCCTCTCGCGAGTGCGACATGACTCTTTAGACTAAGGGCAAACAAATCATTCCTTCGACTTGATGGGGTCCGTTCGTCTATGTCCTAGCTTGAGAAATCTATGTTAAATCTCAGTGTGTCCTGTAAGCATTTGACCAATCGCGTAAAAGAAACTTTCATGACCTATGAACATTGAAATTTGAGTTCTGTAAGGAAATTTTGAGTGTGCACTTTATCTACCGATTTGAGGGTATATTTTGTAACATGTAACCCCATTTATTATTATTATATGATATGAGGTATCTAACCCAATTCATTATTATTCTATGATGATGTATCTAACCCCATTTATTATTATATGATATGATGTATGTAACACCATTTATTATTATGATATATGATGTATCTACCCCCATTCAGTATTATTATGACATGAGGTACCTAACCCCATGTGTTATTATTTTTGGTGCTATTATGTTATGATATATGTATCCCAATATATTTTTTTATGAAGGTGTGTCACATTCTAGTTGTATGTTAACAGATTTCCATTTCTTTTGCCCAATTCTGACCATCGGTAGGGAATTATTTTTCTATTTTATTGATATAATATGTGCAATGTTTTGTATGGGGATTTATATTTTATATTAATCATTTAATGTATATGTCACTACTTACGTGTTTTCTGAACGTTACCGCATAATATAAATCTTGGGGAAGGGGGAAGCTTTGTCATGATCGTGATGATGGCTAACCTGAAAACCTGAAGGATTCATATTACGCTCAAATGTCCACAAAACCTTCCGAGTCCCCCAGTGGAAACGTCCCCCGTTTTCTCTGTTTCCTTAATGATGTCATCGATAGGCCGTCTTTGTCTAAAGGGAACTTTGAATATAATCCGCGGATTTCGTAGCAAGACTCTGTATGTTGGGACCTGTTGCCATCCAACCCTTTGTAATCAATTTAATTTTGCTTTTGATAGCTCAGTCAGAGCATTGTTAGTGAGGATAATAGTAGGGAATGAAACTGAGTTCATAGTCTCAGTTTCAACGTCAGAGTGTACAGCAAATTAATTCATCGAAATAGAAGTAGGTGGACTCCCTGGCCTATTTTGAGTGAGGGTGCTGCGGGCATTTCAACTGTTAGTATGTGCTCGCCCTTCACCCATACAGGTAGGTCATTCCACTCTGTGTTGTAATTCGCCCTTCTTTAAGTGATTTGACCCAATTAATAGTTGATTGTGCAAGTGTTCAGTAACGTAGTTGATATGCTCTGAGTGAAGTCATATTTACGTCTTTAACGTCCCCTGAAATGTGATGTCGTTGTCACTGTTAGTAAGTGCTCGCCCTTCACCCATAACTGTCCCTAACGCAGCCTAGGCCGTTTCTGTAGCGTGGATGTTGTATCCACTATGTCTGGGGAGATGTCCGAGGTCCAGTAGGATCAGTTACCTTCGTGAGACCCGACCGTCAGACACTTCAGACTACCTATGGCCCCCATAGCTGGCTCGTCTGGCCCGAACGCTCGGCCTGTGAGGTGACCCCAGATCACCAAGCCACACACCACTACCAGCCCCCATCATTGGTGGATGAGTGTCTAACTCGATAGGGCTATTTGTGTGGTGGGGTTAATCCACTGGGATCTTCAGAGTTCATCGGAAAGTACTCCATGGTGGCAGGACCCCATGGCGGTTGCTTGAGTAACACTCCTGACGACTGAGTGTTGTAGTGGCAGTTGCCCCTGGTCTTTATGGTGCTAAGTGACTATAAGAGTTATGTGTTATTGAGTATGTCCACCCAGTAGGGGTGTGAGTGATATTGAGTATGTCCACCCAGTAGTGGTGTGAGTATGTTGAGCCTGAGGGCATAGTACCAGATTTCGTCTGTTGGTACATATATATTCTTTCTCCTACATCCATATTAATGTTTAAATAAATTTTGTATTTGTATATTGTGTCTATTATTTGCCTACAGTATCGACCGTTATTTCTTCCCTATTACTTGATATTATCATTACATATACCCACGAGTCTCCTCGCGTCACGCTACCAATGGTAATAAGTATGAGAGTAAAAGGAATTGTTACTGACACACAGGCCCTTATAAAATGGTGGCAGCCCAGGCCCTCATAACCCGGCCCTTTCCCAATCGGGCGTGGCCAGGCCTAGGAGAGGCCGCAGGCCCCCGGGTTGGTTGGCTGATATTGTGGTGTAGTGTATGTGGTGTAAAATTAGTTTAGAGGGTTTTTTGTGTGTGTCTTTGTTTGACTGTTTTTTTCTTGCATTATTGTTTTTTATGACTGCATTGTTTTCCTTTCGTTAGTTCAAATGTGCATTGTCATTTCCTTTTAACTTGGGGGGAGATGTGAGATTGTGAGATGGAGTGCCATGTGTGGAGGCAGGGGTTTGTCTGTGGCAGCGCTGGGTTACCAGTCACTGTCTGACGCTGCAAGAGTAAAGTCTGCAAAGAACCTGGTCTATTATTCAAACCTCACACACACACACACACACACACACACACACACACACACACACACACACACATATATATATATATATATATATATATATATATATATATATATATATATATATATATATATATATATATATATATATATATATATATAAACTTATCAGTTACAGGAAACATTAAAATGATACATGTAACCCATTAAGAAAATCATCACAACCACATTCTGGCGCCGACTAGTAAAAAATTATTAATATCCTCTGCTGAACTTTTTCTGGTTTGTTCTGTAGTTATTGTCTCCAGTAGTTCAAGTGAAAGGGGGTGAATGATTTGTAGAGTTGAATGAAAATCCCTGTATCAATATATTTCAAGATAGCTTTTCATATTTCCGAAAGTCAGAGTGTAGTGGATTCCTCCCCTACAAACGCTGTTTGTCGCTGTGTAGCCGACCCTTTTCGATTTCCCCAGCCTATGCCTCCAGCGCCACCTGACGGAGCGGGGGTCAACTATTAACCCACGCCTACCCCTGCCATATAAGACCTCACCCCACTGTGACCACCCTCTTTCTACCTACTGCCACCAGCAAGCAACACCTCCTCCTCCGCTCCAGCCTGGAGGCTCTCGCTCCCGCCGGCGATCCTTGGCGTCCCTCAAGCTGCGTGCCCTCCTCTGGGCACCCTAACCAACCAGCTCTCTCTACTCAATGCTTGTAACCATGCTGCCTAGCCAGCAACAAGCTGCATTGTACATCCAATCCAATATGGATACAGAAAACACATTGTGAGTTTCCTTTCTCCATCCCATCCTGAATGTGAACCAATATCTCATAACCCTACAAATGGTGACCCCCGGAGATTCGCACTCACACAGGATGGAAGAGAAACTGATCACTCTCCCAGTCTTCAAGCAACATGGAAGACTGGCTTACTCACGCAGAGGCAGCTCTCATCGGCTCTACAACTACTGTCTCTACACCGCAGGTTAGACACCCTAGAGCAGCTCTGCTACTCTAAGCAGACAGCCGCTCCTCTTCCTGCCCCAAGCACCACGTCCTACCGACCCTAACACACCCGTCCTGCCTCAGACGCTGCCCCGGCCCAGCAGTACCCCCTGACCCTCTTCCTGATGCAGCCCCTGCTCCTGACCAAGACTCACACACCCCAGCAGGCGTATCTGAGGACTCTGTACCTGCCGCGAGGGAAGTACAACATTCATCGCCTCCACAACCCTCCTTCTTCCTCTTTTCTCCCACAGATCTCTGTATCTAGACAGAGCTGTCCCCCTTAGCGGCCGGCTCATCCACGCCCTCGCTGTTATGTCTCACATGTGGCATGCACCGCCCATTCTGCCTCACACGTGGCACGCAACCCTGCCAACCTCCAGCCTCCCGCCATGCCCAGAGGGGAAGGGGAGTATGGTAGTGGATTCCTCTCCTATAAACCCCGTTTGTTGCTGTGTAGCCGACCCTTTTCGAATTCCCCAGCTTACGCCTCCAGCGCCACCTGACGGAGCGGGGGTCAACTATTAACCCACGCGTACCCCCGCCTTATAAGACCTCACCCCGCTGTGACCACCCTCTTTCCACCTACTGCCACCAGCAAGCAACACCTCCTCCTCCGCTCCAGCCTGGAGGCTCCCGCTCCCGCCGGCGACCTTGGCGTCCTTCAAGCTGGTGCCCTCCTCTGGGCACCCTCACCAACCAGCTCTCTCTACTCAACGCTTGTAACCATGCTGCCTAGCCAGCAACAAGCTGCATTGTACATTCAATACAATATGGATACAGAAAACACATTGTGAGTTTCCTTTCTCCATTAGGCTTGCCATATGTCCGTATTTTCCCGGACATGTCCTCCATTTAGGTCTGGAAATCTTCGTCCGGAAGGAATTTTTAAAATTCTTCAAAAGTTCGGAATTTCAGCTTCCATCATTTTCTCCACGGAAAAAAAAACATGAAACTGTAATGACGAGAGAGAGAGAGAGAGGGAGGGACAGAAGGTGGAAACCGTAGAGATCTCATTCAGTTTTCGTCAGCTAATAAGTCACTTGTACACCTGTACGGTGTTGTCAACTTAGCTGTCAAATATTTGATTGATAAGGGGGTAGAAGTTGAAAAAGTGTTTTAACCAAGTTAGTAACCTGAAGCAGTTTGTGGAAAATTACAAGAGTGATGAAGAATTTAGTAATCTGCCAACACATAAAAAGTGGACCAGATACTTTGAAAAATCAAAGAACATTGAATGCCACTCAGAATTGCTAAGAATTGCACAAATCTTCTTTGCTATATCATCTCACAATGCAAATGTAGAAAGAGTTTTTTCACTGATGCAAAGTCAATGGACAAAGGAAAGGAACAAATTGAGTGTTGAAACAATGAAAGGCATTCTGAACGTACAGTACAACTTCCGAGAAACACCTGGCAGTAACTTCTATACCTTTCTAAAGAGCAATCAACCAATACTGAAAAAGATCCGATCTACAGAAAAGTATGCATAGGCACACCAAGTCACACACGCAGTGGGGTAAGAAACTGCAGCTAAGGGAATGAAGATGTTCAGCCTTAAGCAAAGGTATTTTTTTTTTAAGATTTCTATACCATGTACTGTAGTGGATTTCTCCCCTACAAACGCTTTGTCGCTGAGTAGCCGATCCCGCGAATTCCCCAGTGTATGCCTCGTGGTCTGGGTCAACCAGCGCCGCCATACATCACGGAGGTCAACTACTAAGACACGCCTACCCCTCGCTATTTAAGACCTAACCTCGTGGTGATCTCTCTCTTTTTTTTAACTACACCAACCAGCCAGCAACACCTCCTCCTCCTCCGCCTGCCTGGCGGCCCTCGCTCCCGCCGGCGAGCATGGCGACCCACAAGCTGTCCTCCTCTGAGCACCCTCACCAACCAGCTCTCTCTGCATCACGCTTGTAACCATGCTGCCTTCCCAGCACCAAGCTGCATTGTACATCCAATACAACATGTATACAGAGAGCACATAGCGAGTTTTCTTTCTCCAACCCATCCTGAGTGTGAACACAAACATCTCGTACCCCACAGTACTATGTTGTATATTAGCCTGTGTGTGCCGGGCCGGGGGGATGTCTTCAGGAGCGTCCTCTTTTTTGAATGTTCAGATATGGCAACCCTATTCTCCATCCCATCCTAAGTGTGAACCAATATCTCATAACCCTGTAGGAGCATCTCTAATTCCCCTATTTATAACAATACAAATTGAATAAACGAATCTAAATTACAACTTAATTTTCTTAGTGAAAACTGCAAGTGTTTTCTATTTTAACCGACGAGAAAGATATTTTCAAGTACAGTACACTAATGTTTATGTTAACCGCAGTAATACAAGTAAACTGTATTGAAGTTAGGAATCAGTGCCAGTAACTCCTCTGGTCTACAACAATCACTTTTGTGTATGATGTTCTCTCCAGTAGACACACTCCCCAGAGTTGCAAACATATTTTTATTTATCAAAATAATCAAAACAAATATATTATTTTTAGTCTTAATTGTCAAGTATGTAATTATTATTAAAGATTTAAAATATTATATAAGACAACAACACTAGAAATAGTTGATAAAAACAATTGAATGAAAAAAGCAGGGTGGTGAAAGGAACAGCTGCTATGCGCAGTACTAAAGATGGTCAGTGACTTTACAGATGTTACGTGAATCAGGGAAATAAGACGTCAAGATTACAGGTAAGAAAGTACATTTTGACAATGAATTCACAACTCTTAGTAACTTAAGGTATTTAAGAAGAAAATTGAAGTCATAAATTTTTTATTTTATGCTTGCAAACGTGGAAACTTAAGAATATTCGAGACCGGTGATGTGGGTCGGTAGGGGCATTGCGATTGTTGATGGATTTCTTGTGTTTTCATTCAGAAAGCACTAAAGTAATTGGCATAGTTATTATCGATATTTAAAATTGTACTCGCATAGCGTACCTTTGAGAAGGATTTGTTGACACCTATTATTTTGAGATATAATCAAAGTAAATTTGGTGTCATGTCAGGTGAGGTTGTCAAGTTGTGGGGGAGCTGCAAGGAGCGGGAAGTTAAAGGCAAAGGCTTGATTACAATTTATTCATCTACAACATTGTGCTTGCTTCAGTCACGTTACTAATATAATGAAGCCAACACATCTAAAAGACATGGTAAAGGTGTAGACAATGGCCACCACCAGATGGAATTATCCGAATTGGTTGTATTTTTTCTACACACGAATATCATAATAACTGCATTAAACACAAAAATGGAAACGACAATTCATAGAGCCTAATAGAACCTGACCACCCAGGTTTTGTTAACCTAATAGAACCTAACATTCAGGGTTTGTTAGATCAGTTCTATTAGGTTCTGTGCCAAATTTTTAAATGTATTTTTTTAATGTATTGCTAATAACATGATATTAAACACAAAAATGAAAATCTTAAACAACTTTCCTAAATATTGAGTTAATATACATCAGGCATCTGTGAATATAATGGTGAAATTTTAGTTATGCACCGGTCTTTCTCTTGCTGTTATTAATGTGTTTTTCGTGATGTTTAGACAATTCTAAGACCCCCTTTCTTCTGTGATATTTCAGCCGGAAATTAAGGGTAACCGAGATATTAATTTTTCAATATTATTAGATTTGGTCAGTCACAAGTGTCGCCAGTTGTTGTTTACGTCTCACAGAGAAGGTCTAACCACCCATCACGCAGTGCTCCTGCCCTCCGTGTTGGCTTCTTAAGCATCTACAGCACATGTGCGGGGGTTGGTGTGGGAGTTTCTTATTGGTTATAGCAATAGGAGACTTATAATTGGGCAAGAGTTTTTTTTGTCTTAGCCAATGAACAATGCGTCGGTACGTCGGGAGTGGAGATTTAATTTTTCAGTACCAGAATAACCAGATATGGCTGAACAGGTGGAAATAGTTGTGCCGACATTGTAATAGAGATTTTTTTTTACGTCAATTGCGGAGTTTCATCAGAAAAATAGTGTTCGGTTAGGTTTGGTTGGTTGGTTGGTTGGTATTTTATTGGAAAATTTGCACTTGCACACCACACCCTGTTAGAAAGTCAAAAATATATTTTTCTAATGTATTTGTGTGTGTTTAGATCGAATATGACCTTCATTTCTGGCAGAAATTAGCCGTTTTTTTTTAATCGTTTTTTTCGTTGGATGTTTTCGAAAAAAAATGGCTAAGCGAATAAAAAATACACCAAAAAACACTAGAAAAACAAAAACCAAACTTAACCTAACTGACTCACCATATGATGGAATCGCCTATTTTTTACCTTATTGGCCTGGTTGCTGACGTTGATTCTCACTTAATGGGGGGTATAGGCGGGCAGTCTTGCACTTAGGACACTTTACTGAGGTTGGAAGAATGCCATGCGATTGAAAAAATGTTGTAGTTTCTTCTTTTTTCCCCAAAAACTCACAATCAGCTCCATATAATTGAAGTGACACCCATCGTAGACTTCCATGGTCAGAAATGAAATTTAATTTTGAAATATGAGACCCAAAATAAAACTCGAATTTGATTGGGCCAAAAATACAGCGAATTAAACCCCAAATCATTTTAATTGGCTGCAAAAAAAAAAATGCTTTTGATTGGCTGTGACGTGTACGGGAACGCGTGTGCGTGATGATTTATGAAGGAGAAACGCAGTGTGGGAGGTGAGGTAGGCGATAATGGTACAAGATTAATGGAAGAAAAAGAAAATTTTGGATACGCTTTCTCCGTTATTATACATTTCCGCCTGTAATGTAATAGATGAAAATTATCTTATAATTAGACGTCTTATTCAAATATGATAATAGATTAGTGGTAGGAATGTGTGGTGTGTAAATGCAAAAATACCATTTTATTTGTGATTTACTAAAAAAATACATTTTCGTTAAGATTAATAAGTGGGGTAGTGGGGGGTCTAAAAAATACTGGTGATTTTCGGCAGAATTGAATATCAAATTTGTTCAAACCTCGTCAAATACCATTGGAAAAACATTTTTTAATATCCAAACAAAGACCGGTGTGCATAAGTAAAAATTGACCGACATAATCGTTGGATGGTGTACTACAGTATATTGAAAGTTGTTGTTGTTCGTAATATGGAAGTCTTCCGCATTTGGAACATTTGTAAGGGTTCTTAATTAATCCATGGTCACAAATGAAAGATATCAAGCGAGATTCATCAAGAACTAGGTTTAATAAATCACGATATGAATAATCACAACCTTGGCACTTCTCCATGACATTCAAGAGACAGTGTTTCAAGTGATATACACCCCCTGTACACCTCCTTTGGGGGATACAGTACATATAAGTGTGAGGAGAGACAAGCAATGGAGAATTTTGACGACTGTTAACGGTATTCAAAACAATTAAAAGAGAATGGAATCAGTCTAAACTCTTAAAAGATCCTGAAAAAGTAAAAATAAGACACACATCATTTATTGGTTGTACTGTATATAGATGATATGAAAAGAAGGCTAAATGCATTTAATAACTAAACAAAAGAACATTAGACCAGTATTAACGTAATGTAAATTTAGTAAAGATGCGTATTTATTTAATTTAAAGGATCAGGATTAATGGTGCAAAATTTATACAGGTTTACAACAATGAACAATGGTGGAGGCAGGGAAATTGTGCTGCTGGACTCTTTAAAGGTATGAAAATGATTTGTGGCCTCGCAAATGCACCTTGAGACTAATGTTAATGCCGTGTTTTTACCCCATAATTTCCCTCATCCTTCATGCCTTGCTCACTAGCAAGGAATTTATGATCATGGGATAGAGTGCTTAAAAAATTCCAAAAAAATTGTTAAAATCATATTAGAAAGTTGTCGTTTCCTTTAAGAAACTTAAAAACGTCAAAACAACAAGTATGGCAACATACAAGAAATTCAAGAAACTCCTTCTGGTGGTAGCCATTGTCTACACCTTTACCAAACACATACTGTATAAAATGACCTGAAAGTTAAAATGTGTGGGACAGTTGCATATGTTTCAGTGAGAATTGCCAAGTCTAGTTTAACAAAGTGCTCACATGGTGAACGTTTGATGAGTGTTCAGGATTTAAATTGGTATTGTTGATAAATTCTTGCACCTCCTAATATTTATTGCCTTTACAGTTATTTTACAAAATTATGACGAGATTTGACCAACACTAGCAGTTATAGATACATTCTGGAACCAGTACCGTACTTGCCAACAGTCCATAACTGTCCAAGCAGATAACATGCCAATCAGTGGTGACGGGGATGGATACACCCCATTTCATCACCAACCCGGTTCGTCACCAAAAAACCCATTTCATTACCAATATCAAATCCGTTTTGTTACCACTACCATACCGTTAGTATGGTGGTATTAGAGTGACAAATTGTAAGTTATTATGCTACACTTATTGTGTAATACATAAATATGAATTATTTAATAAAGAAAACAATTAAAACATTGGTAAACAAACAAAATACAGAACAAATGAAAGTGATTTGGCACCAGTGCATAAACCACCGAGCAGCAAAGAACAATCTCGCCCTATACCTCCTTGCCCCTCTTCTTCATAGAGAAGCCTCAATGGTTGATTTGCAATTGCAACTAGTTGCTGAGCACAAGAAGAGCAAATCGTGACAAACAAGTCCGTCTCTGGAAGCTGTGGGAAGAATATGAAGAAAAATACATCACCACTTCTAATTTCCTAAAAAAAATTCTCTTCTTCTAAGCTTGCATCGGTAATAACAATGTTTTTATTTTTTTATTTAAGTCTTTCACATATTGTTTAAGAGAGATTATTGCAGGCATATTAACAGTGTTTTTATTTTTGTTTTGTTTTCGTCTTTAATAAATTGTCTTATTGAGATGCTTGCAAGATCCAATGTTTTGTTATGCTGCATAATTTCGTAATACAATTTTGTAAACTAGGTGTTTTGATTACAGAATTTTCTATCCCAAGCAACAGTTATTTTGTCAAATTTAGTGAAATTTTCGTGTACAGTACTGTATATACTATTGACGTATTAATTATGTAAGAATTTTCTAGAATGTATTGCCCTTCAAATGGTGATGGGAATAAACGCGGTGACGAAACGGGTAAAAACAGTGGTGACGAAACGGTAAAAAATGTGGTGACGGAATGGGTTGGTGACGAAATAGGCACAACCCCATCAAACGTAACCAAACTTAACAGAGAATTAACCATTGTTCTGCCAACTGTTTACTCTGATGAAGGCCTGGGCTAAAGTTGAGGATCGTGTTCGTCTTCAGAGGCAGGGATAGGAGGTTGCTGTTGCACTAGGTCATCTTCCAAAATAATTGCTTTAAAAAAATTAATGTTTTTATAAATAAGGTCTTTATTATGCATTGGGCACTTGGGAGGAGACCTGGGCAAAACACAGTGCTCGCAAAAAAAGTCTAAAGCCCTGTTGTTATTCTCATAGAACTCGAAAATAGCAGCAAAATACTTCCAGTTCCAGTGTACAATGAAAGACAAAAGTCGTGTTGCGGTTTTGTCTGACGATTAAATATAACTCGTGAAACATTATGAGAGCCCTAGCAGAAGGCAGATCGCACAAAAAGTTTTTGCCCTTCGGCATATGTTTTCACCAAATTTCACGACACGACTTTTGTCTTTCATTGTACACACAGAGGCATGGTTGGCCAAGGACTGACTTTTCAAAATCAAATCTGCTGGGTTTTCCCTCAAGGTAGATGAGTTTTAATGATCTTAATTCATTGGCTGCAGCTCTCCCACAATGTACCTGCCAACGCATTTGCTATGGCCCCCCACGCTTTGGCAAAGGTGGGCACATGCAACTTTTTTTTCGCCCCGCAACCGCATCTCTGCTGAAATAGTTTCACCCCAACCATTTTCAAAAAGTTTCGCTGCAAGCACAACCACAACGCACAATTTAAAAAATAAATAAACAAGTACTAAAATATAAAAAATTGCCTATTTACAAGTAAAACAAAATATAATTGATACAAAAAGTTAATATCAATATTTTATTACAAAATTACAAAAAATGCCTCACTGCCACTGGCCTCGGTCTCAGTGGACTGGCTCTCAACAGTCTCGGTCACTTGAACTTCCATGTCCTGGTCGGCAGCGGCAGGATCACTGCTGCCGGCCACAGACTCCTTCTCGTTCCTCTTTGTCACAAAACGATCCATAATACTAGTAATAACAAGAAACTGACGCCTTAACTGCAGTGCTACTGACTGGTTATGATATGAATCATTCCTCCCTCCCCTTCCCTCATTGTAGTTGCCAGATTTCATCTTTCACATTAACTCTTAGTTTCTAGAGAGGGGGGGGGGGGGTCTCATCTGGTTTACAGTTCAGAAACGGGCTGCCCGACCTGTATCATGTGTACACTGAATCATTCCGTCAGAAACATAAATTTTCGTAATGCGCGGCTCTAGGGATGCCTGTTTGTTTATGCGGTTGTATTCCAATTTTCAAAATTATTGCCAAAAAATTTGTGATTTGTGCTTGCGCTTGAAAATGCTTGTAAAAGTTGTGCTGCAACCAATTCTGCAACTCTGGAAACATGTGCGGTGCAACTGAACGCACAACCAAGAAAGTAGCGGCACAAGTTGCACCGCAACTTTTTGTGGCGCAACTGCCCACGTTTGCGCTTTGGTGACCGACCAAAATAGTTACAGTACTTTAAAAAAATCAATACGGCCACTCCTCAACTTAGGACAGGGATAGGGACCCAAATCCAGGTTGTAAGTCAAATTGGTCGTGAGCCGAAAATGCGGAGATAATACATAAAAATTCTAAAATGGGTGTCTTTTTCTTCTCAGCACCACACAACTCTCACTTTTAAGCATGCCAGCCATTTTAAAGGGAATTACAAATGAAAATTTTGTCAGTACACAGCGCGATCACTAACACTGGGACTCGAAAATACGTAATTTGAAAAAAAATTTGTATGACTGGGGCGGTCGTATGTCCGGGTGGTCGTAAGTCGAGAAGGTTGTAAGTTGAGGAGTAGCTGTATTACAATGAGTAATTTCTGACGGATGTTTATAGAAGAAAAGTAGCTTAGAATTGCATAAAGCAAGTGGTAGGGCCATTAGTATTGTTGTGCATGAGTTCGGTGTTAATACGGAAAAATACCATCTCGTGATTATCCGTGCCATATTATTCTTTGGGATTTTGCCGGGTATTACAGTATTTTAATTTTGGTAATCCTGGGCAAAGTCCCTACCAGAGAGAAGGGGGGGGGGGGGGGGTCCATTTTACCTTCCTTAGTTCAATGGCCAGGTTAGGTTAGATATCTAATGCAAGGATAAACATAAGAATGGAGGAAACTGCAGCAGGCCTATTGGCCCATACTGGGCAGTCCCATTTAGACCCAACCCCTATTGCTCGTATGTCCATCCAACCTATGTTTGAAGCTATCCAGCGTCTTCGAGTTAATGATGATATTTGGTAACTTGTTCCACTCGTCCACTACTCTATTTCCAAACCAATGTTTACCTGTTTCGCGCCTAAATCTAAATTTGTCTAATTTAAAACCATTGTTACGAGTTCGCTCCTGGTTGGATAGTTTGAGTACCTTTGTTTAGTCCTGACTTCCACTTATAAACCTCTTATCATATCGCCCCTCACTCTACATCTCTCGAGGGAGTGCAAATTAAGATGCTTTAACCTGTCTCTGTACTCAAGGTTCCTAATGCCTGGGATTACTGTAGTCTTGTCATTCTCCTCTGAATTCTTTCCAAGGATTCTATATCCATTCTGTAATACAGTGACCAGAATTGAACTGCGTAATCCATATGAGGTCTCACAAGCACAAGATATAGTTTAAGGATGACCTTGCTAGTCTTGTAACTATCACTCCTTTGTGTTAACCCAAGTACTTTACAGTAAGTCCCCAAGTTACGTACATAATGGGGACCAAAAGGTTGTACGTAACTCGAAATGTACGTAACTCGAAAATCCCTCACCAGTCACTCGAACATTATGCAGCTTATTTCGCACCTTGAATCGGTTAAACCACCCATTGCTAGCATTGAATGTCACAGTATCATCAGGGTGATCTTTCTTTAGGTCGTTGAAAAGACTTAGGGCTTTCTCCTGAATCATACTGAGACACAGAGGCTTACGTTTTTGTGTGCAGTCCTCGATCCACAGCGCAAGATATTTTTCCATTTCTTCCAGAACCTTCCCTCTTCTTTTAGTTATAATCGTAGATTGCATTGGCACTGCAGATTTCACATGTTCCTTGATCTTTTCTTTGCCCTTATCAATTGTATTAACAGTTGACCGACTCAGGTTAAATTTGCGGGCAACATTGGTCAACTTTTCACCACTGTCAAGCAGTTTTATTATGTCCATTTTTACCTCTAGTGAGATTGCTTGACGTTTCGTAGCACTCCCACTGGCTTCACCACTCTTACGCTTTACACCAGTCATTGCACACAGAGTAAAGTGTACAAAATAGGGCAGAAATTCACAGGAGAAGTATGCACAATGACCACACGTGTTCGCACAATGACCACACGTGTTGCTTTGGTGCGTCTAGCGTGTCGTCTGCATGGTCAGTGATAGTGGCGGCGCGGTGCGGCTGGCACGCAAACTATACGCTCGCCCGCCAAATTTAAAAATTGCTCGCCCTTTTAAGACAATATTTTTGCAATTAAAGACTTCAGAAACGATGTACGTATCGGCCGTTTGTACGTAAGTCGGATGTACGTAACTCGGGGACGAACTGTATTAGCTTTGTTTCGAGCAAATACGCATTGTTTACTTGGCTTAAGATTCCTACTTATTACTCCTAAATCTCTCTCAGTCAGATTTCTCTATAACATTGTTGTTCATCTGGTATCTGGTTTCCCTGTTTACATCTATACTGAGTATTTTACATTTGTCCACATTGAATTCCATCTGCCATTTATCAGACCATTCAAAAAAATTTTTTAGATCTTCCTGTAGTTTTGCGGAGTCCTCGTCAGATTTAATTACACGCCCTATTTTAGTGTCATCAGCAAATTTATTTATGTTGTTGTCTATGCCGATATCTATGTCTTTTATGTATATAATAAATAATAATGGTTCAAGTACTGAGCCTTGGGGAACTCCACTAGTGACGTTGCTCCGATCGGATTTATTGCTGTTAATGCTCACTCACTGTTTCCTGTCCTGAAACCACGCCCTAATCCATATCTCCTTTAATGCCATGAGCCTCCACTTTTCTTATTAGTCTTTCTTGGGGGACTCTGTCGAAGGCTTTGCTAAAGTTGAGATGTACCACATCATAATTGTGCCCCTTGTCCACTGATTCGAAAACAGCTGAAAAGAAGGTTAATAGATTAGTTAGACATGAACGCCCGCTTGTGAAGCCATGTTGGGAATCATTGATCAACTTGTGCTTCTCCAGGTGATTTCAAATACAGAGTTTAAAATGATTGCTTCCAGTAATTTGCTTACAATGGATGTTAGACTGATTGGACGGTAGTTACAGGACAGTGATCTATCTCCCTTCCTGAAAATCGGTATTACATTTGCTATCCTCCAGGATTCTGGTACTACACCTGTTTTTAAGGACATGTTAAACAACTTTGCTAAGGGCATACTAAGCTCTTCCTTACATTCGTTTAATACTCTGGCAAATATCTCATCGGGACCTGGTTACTTATTAGGCTTTAGTTTGTTTATTTGCTTTCTAACATAGTTACTAGTCATTACTATCTCTATCTTTGTGTAGAGTCTGTGCCCCGGGTATCATGTTTAAATTTTCGGTGGTGAAAACTATTGAAAAATATTTATTCAGATTATTGCTCATTTCTCCATCGTTATCAGTTAGCTCGCCGGTATCTGACTGTATTGGTCCAATCTTTTCTCGTGTTTTAGTTTGATACATTTGATAGAATCCCTTGGGGTTTGACTTTGCCTCCCTTGCTGCCTTTAATTCATTATTCCTCTTTGCTTTTGTTATCTTGGTCTTGACCCTACTGGCCAATACCTTATAATAATCTCGGAGGTAAACTTCACCACGATTTATTCTCCTACCTTTCGCCTTCCTTTGTCCAAAAATATTCTTTAAATAATTATTTATCCACTTAGGGTCATTGTTGTTTGATCTGAGTTTTCTGTATGGTATGTTCTGCCTTTGTGCACTAAGTAACTCATTACAGTATTTAAATTGTTGTGTAACTCGTCCAGCTCGGATGTTATCAGGTCATCTTCAACTGTCAGGTGAGGTTGCCCTCTATGGGTACATTGTGTGAGGTCACATCGTGTGAGGTCATGTAATTCACCCCCAAGCGTGGTACCCCTTCTCTCAGCTGCCTCTTCAAACTATCAAAATTTGCCCTTCTGAAATCTGGGACTTCAGTGGAATTTTCCTTGCAGCTGCCCTGAAATTCTAATTTAAATCTTAATTCTTCGTGATCGATGTTGGCAAGTTTGTTCCCTACCTCGACATTACTAATGAGGTTTTCTCTGTTTGAAAGAACTAAATTGAGTATACTATTACCCCGAGTAAGTTCGGTTATACGTATGTTGGCTTAGGAAACCGTCCTGGATTGTTTCAAGAAAATCCTCTGATTCTGAGCTACCCGTAAGGTCAATCCAATCTATTTGGCTAAAGTCAAAGTCGCCTACTATACAGACTTTGCTATGTATGAAAGCCCTGCGCATTTCATCCCAAATAAATCGCTCGATCAAGATTAGGTCTATATATTACTCCTGTGATTAATTTTTCCCTACCATCGATTAATTCTATCCAAATTGTTTCTGTATTCTCCTCAGTTTTTATTTCCTTATTTATTTCACACTCCAGATTATCCCTGACTTAGATTGCTACTCCGCCTCCTTTCCTAATCTGCCTATCGGTTTGGAATGATTTGTAACCTGCAATTTGGTATTCGACAGGTAACTCATGTGAGTCTAGGTTTATCCATGTTTCGGTGAATGCTATTATATCGATTTTTCGGTACATACCAATGTCCTGATTTCATCCATTTTGTTTCTCATGCTTCTACTGTTTACGTAGTAGACATTTAATTTAGTCGTGATCTGAGTCCTCTCTTTGTCGCGTTTAGGTTTTAACTCCCTGCCTAATTTAGTTTTGTCATCGTTCCTAGTACTATTTCTCTGTAACCTTTCACTTTGCTTACCCGCTCCCACTGCTGTCTCCTCCACCCCCATGCTCATATGCTCTTCTAGCCGTTTAAAGACTTTGATATCCCTGGCTGCCCTCTCGAGAGAGCCAGCTAGGGTTGCCACCCCATCCCTAGACAAATGCACCCCATCCCTAGCATAAAGGTCCCTTCTGTCGTAAAAGTTGTCCCAGTTGTCAATGAATGGGACTGATATTGACTTGCAATATCTGTCAAGACGGCCATTGACACCAACTGCCCTTGACAACCATTCATTGCCAACTCTCCTTCTAGGCAGGACACCGCATATGATAGGGATCCCTCCCTTCACCTTAATACATTCTATAGCTCTCCTGAACTTATCAAGAAACTCCTCACTCCAACACCAGCCAATATCATTGCCTCCTGCACTAAGGCAGATAATGGGTTTGTTCCCATTACCAGACAAGATATTGTCCATCCTGTCAACTACAGTGGTCCTTCGGTTAACAAACGGTTCGATTAACAAAATTTCGGTAAACGAATTACCTCCCATAAGGATTTTCAATTCGGTTAGCGAACAAAACTTCGATTAACGAAATCCTTACGACAAACACGTTTTGTTGTGAGCAACAGCTGATCAGCTGATGGGCTAGTCTGCCAATACAGTAATCTGTTCTATGTTTACATTCGTTTCCAGTGGAGTAAATATCAAGAAAGTTGTGCTCTTTAATATTTTTGCATATTTTATATTAAAATTATGTCATTTTAAAATTTAGTTAATATTTTGATAATATATGCAGTAGGGTGTGACAGTTGCCCCAACTTTGTCCTACAATGCTGTTTAAAATTTTGGTGTTGCATATTGACATAAAAAATACCCACGTGCAATTTTTTGAAGATTCATGCATATTTGAGTGAGCACCAGCAATTTGAAAAATAGCGATTTTGCTTATAACGCATATGCGCCTATATATGAGATTACACAACCATCATAAGGGATATTAACACAAATCATTTGCCTGTCTTAATTAAAAGCTGTTATCACCAACACAAAAAAGTTAATAATTCTTATTCTCTCATGGTACATTAAGGGGTTTTGTCATATATTCACAAGGTATTATTTCTCTAGAGCAAGAAACCATCATTTCTGTTCGGAAACATGATAGTTTGTGCGGATTAGGAACATTGAGTTTGTCATTTTCAACTACTTGAAGGACTTCTTGAAAGCGCTCCTCATCCCTGGCAACATTAAGAAAGTCATGGCAAAGTTTTACACCACGCTCTGCAGCCTCATTGATGACCTGAAGCTTGTCCACAACCCGTTTCATGTTCAGGTAGTCGTCATGATCCGCCGATTTACTGGCTGGACTGTGAAGAAACTGATAGGGCATGCCTAAAATGGTGAAGAACCGGCTTGAGTCAGGCCCAATTAGGTCCACCAGGGCAGTGCCACTTTCTGGGACAGGGGGAAGATATGGCATTCCATAGCCCCCATGATTGAGCCGCACTCTCTTAGTAACCTCAGTGTCTTCATGGCAAAGAAGGGCCTTCGTCATCTCCTCTTTTGTCCTTTCTTGTACAGTGAGTTCTGCTATAACGCGAATTTGCTCTAACACGATTTATGAATTAGGAACGATATTTGTATAACGCGAACGCTTGTTTGCTATAACGCGATTTTTGCTTACTATTTCTCCAATTTTGTGGTATTAATTGTGAATATGGTAAAGAAGAATATCTCCAAGAAGCGTTCTGGTGATAGAATTCCCGGTGATGATCGTAAAAGAAAGAATATAACTTGAAGAGAAGCTCGATGTTATCAACCTCAAAATCACTCTTCTCCCCCATCAAGTTACATTCATATTTTTTCAGGGTAGTGTTACATTTACTGTATGATTTCATTATTAGATATGAATGGAACATTTATTTAGACTGTGGTATCCTTTGTGTTAGGCTAACTACTAAATTTTTTCGATTTCGAGTAATCTGCACCTAACCCTATTTTCTCCATAAGCCCTGTTATTTCTATTACGCGATTTTCTATAACACGATATTTTACAAGAACACAATTATCGCGTTATAGCAGAACTACCTGTACTTGGGACGAGAACAAAGCCAGTGGGGCCAACTCCTCAGTTAGGTACCAAGTGCCACACGTGCTTTGTCAACTATTGTGGCGTCATATGGGGCAAATTCAGCCAAGGTTTCGACCAAATTCAAGTCATTCTGTGGCGCACTTGCTGGAACGGGGCAAACAATCCACCATGGGACATAAACAGCGACTGTGAACACAGCAAACCGTTCTAACTTGCTGATTTGACTTTTAGTCACAACTCGGCTTTGGGAAACTGCTCTTTGATCTGGCCTGACAAAAGAACAATCTTGAGGGTATAGAGCAATTTAGCCATCCACCTTGCTTTGTGAAGTGCGCCGGGGTAGACCATCGTGAAGTTCACTGGCTCGGATCCTTTAGTTACAAGCAGCAGACAAAGCTCTACCAGCTCCTTGTAGTCGCCACGTGTAAATGGTTAGGCTAGAGATTCACGAAGAAGTCGGCTATCTCCTGCTGGCGCTCCTCAAACACTCCAGGCATTGCGGGGTAGTAGTATTTCTTTTTTTCATTGTACGCCAGTTGAGAGAAATGGGTCTTGAACCTAGAAATGCAATTATTGGGATTATTGTATTTTGTACTAATCTGTAATATTGTTTTAGGGGTATTAAGATTGATATGATTGATCATTTGCTTGGTGTTAGTATATCTTATAAGTCTAATAAAAGAAATTCCACTAAATTTGTTCATTAGAAAATAATATTCCTTGTTATTTTGTAAAGCCGATGGTGATAGCTCAAACATGCACCGATCTCCCAAGAAAATTTACAGGGGTGTTTCCTAGATAAATACACAACACTAAAACTTTGAACAGCATTGTAGGACCATTTTTTTTATTTTTGGAGGGCAACGGTCGCACCCTAATATGCAGTACAGGGAACTATTTTTTTGTGCGCCCATCAGACGCCGGACTCAGCCACCAGGCGTAAGTTGGGCTTTGTTGACAGTGGAGTGAGCATCTATTTTGTTGGTGTCTTGAATATTTTTGCATTTTTACATTAAAATTATTGGTCATTCTGAAATTTAGTTAACGTATTGATAATATATAGCGCAGTGCAGTGTTGATTTAAATAAAATAATCTAGAATTACACCTGTTGAACTTAAAATTTTATTGGTGAAATGACGGCATCAAGCATGGGTCCCCTGAAAAGTGATTTCTCCTCCATCCCCACTTCCTTCTCTTCTCCCCTTTCCTCACCTCCACTTCTAATTTCCATCATCATCAACCAGGAAACTTCTACATACACACCTCAAAGTAAGTGTACTTTACTGCATTTATTTTTGGTTTGTATGTAATTTTCGGTGAGCTGGAACCAATTACCCAAAATCCCATGAAACAATGGATTCGGTTAATGAACGACCCTCTGGAATGAATTGTGTGCGTTAACCGAGGGACCATTGTATTTTAATAATATTTAAGGTTGACAACCCTTTATCCGAAATTCCTAAAAACGAAAACCAATGAAACCCGAAAGTTTGTGTGTGGAGCAAAAATTTTTATTTATTTATTTATTTTTATTTTTTATTTTATTTTATTTATTTTTTTTAAATATATAGGGATCAGCCCACCCGGGCGCAGGTCACTGACCCACATTGGGGCCTGGGAGGCGAAAATGTAATAATAATAATAATAATAATGATAATAATAATATTTTATTTACTATGAATAATAATAATTATTCATAGTAAATAAAATTTATAAAAAATATATGAAAAATAAAATAATAATGATAACAATAATAGTAATAATAATAAAATAATAATAATGAAATTAATAATAATAACAATAATACTGTAATAATAATATTAATAATAAAGAAATACAAGAATGAAAACAAGATCAAAAGTGAGAAACACGACCTAGACCCATGAATTATTATTATTATTTCTATTATTATAATAATTATTATTATTATTATTATAATTATTATATTTTAGCCCCTCAGGCCCCAGTGTGAGTCAGTGACCTGTGCTCGGGTGGACTGATCCCTGTATACAGTGGTTCCTCGGTTAATGAACATAATTCGTTACAGAAGGTCGTTCGTTAACCAAAAAATTTGTTACCGATACCATTGTTTCAGTGGGATTTTGGGTAATTGGTTCCAGCACACCGAAAATTACATACAAACTTAAAATAAATGCAGTAAAGTACACTTACTTTGAGGTATGCATGTAGAAGGCTCCTGGTTGATGATGATGATGATGGGAATTAGAAGTGGGGGTGGAGGAGAAGGGAGAAGAGAAGGCAGTGGGGTGGAAGAGAAGTCCTTTACAACTAAAAACCTGGAACGTCAATGTGGCATTTAAAAACTCATGCACTGTTAAACAAATGTTAATCAAGAACTCCCCCCAACAACACAATTGGTTGCATTTATAAAGTTCCTTGCAAGGAATGTAATATGTTTTACTTAGGCCAGACAGGTAAAGATCTTGTAACTAGACTTAAACAACATAAATATAGTGTTAGGACAGGCCAGGAATCCAATGCTCTGTTTGTTCATTTGAGGGATAACAAGCATTGCATTGACTGGGATAATGCCTCCTCAATATTACCATGTAATTCAATTGATAGTAGGAACATCATAGAATCTAGTCTTATTAAACATACCGAAGCATTCAACATGAATTTGAGTAACGGCATGTACAAGCTGGACAACTTTGTAATTAAGAAGATTTGTGATCAGGTGAGAGGGCGGGTCACTGTCCCATCTGACCCAACCACCAACCGTTGTGTGCCATTTAAAGATTAGTAGGGTCATTACCTGACCATTGTGGACCTGGTCTCACCCTCCTCTGTATATATACACCTTGGTTTGTATTTCTCTCTTTAGTCTGTACTCACCCCTGAAGATGTGAATTACACGAAAGCGCTTGGGAACTTCGTGTTTTCTTCTTTCCTGGTGGTTATCAGCATATATATGTATATATATATATATATATATATATATATATATATATATATATATATATATATATATATATATATATATATATACACAGTATATATGTAACCGGTCGGAATTTACTGGACTTTAATTTCTCACTTGACTTGGGGTTTATTTAAAATTAATAGATGGTAATGGCAGTGGAAGCGCCCCTTTGAGAAAAAATCCCAAACCAGCACAAGAACACTTAAAACTACTAAACAAAATAAATTGTCCGTGACCCGTGGAAGGATAGCATCTGTGACTGGGATGAATGAGACACACTGTTAAATTTAGACACTTATATTCCCTCCAACACTACAAACACAATCAAATAATGGTACACCAATATGCGCACCTCTTAACTTAAACTTAAAACACTACTCTGGGGAATAATAGTCATACATGATATAGAAATTATTAGAAACTCAGGCAACAATAAATTTGGAGTATTAAGAAATGTTGCTTGCACACATGAGACAGGCCTTAAGGGCTTTCACAAAATAATATCAGTCACTGAGGAAATGGTAATAAAAATAAGAAATTAAATACTCTACAATGAATAGGCCTTAAGGGCACTCAACAAAATTATAGCACCCCAACAGATGCACACTTCCTAAACTAACCTAACCACTACTCTGGGGAACAAGGTTATACTTGAGATCCGAATTATGAAGAACAATTAGAGGCATTAAAGGAATCAAATCACAGTATCACTCTGGTTCCACTTAATGGCACAAACATTCAAAACAATATTATCAAAATTATTTAGAAACTATTGAACTACACACGTCAAGATAATATCAGTCTGAGGAATGGTGTTAACTACACCCGTAATAAGGGAGGGAAAATGTTCCTCTAGGTATCTCCTAGAGACCTAGACTCACGGTCTCAGTGTGTGACCATTAGTTTACTCAGATAGCCTCAGTGTACTCCCAGTGCGTCCATAAAGCGGAAGGGAGTGAGCCAATCAGACCTTGTACAGTTGAGAGAAACTTTAGCTTCCCGTTAGCAAGAGGGTTTCACTAGCTGCTCGGGACATGTGGGGTTGTGCACCCGAGTGGTAAGAACTGATCACCCACTGCTGATGCTGGTCCCGTGTCGTTTTAGTTGTCAGGAGCACTCGTTCACTCAAGAAATCCTTTGCTACCCCGCTAAACAGTGACAGGCCTACACTGATCGGTCCAATGGCGACAATCGCCACCCTCAATCATCAACGGCAGTCTCAAACAGCAGTCAATCTCTCGCAGTCAACTCCGGTCAACTCCAGTCAACTCCAGTCAAGTGGGTTCTGACGGAAACCCTGAAATGAAATCACTGTTAGCTCTAGTTAACTTTACCACTGCCCTATCTAAACCCTGTCTGAGATTGAATGAGACTTACTTGTTATACTGCCATAGTGCAGCACAGGTGACTAGGCCACGTGACTATTTCTGTGACGGACGTGCAGGGGACATCTTGTATGTTTGACTGCTTCCCGCGACTGAGAGAGAGCCAGCGTCGCGTCCTCTCAAGACGTTAGCTTAGGTCTATATATATATATATATATATATATATATATATATATATATATATATATATATATATATATATATATATATATATATATATATATATATATATATATGTGTGTTAGGGTGGAGCTTAAAACATTAAAAAAAACGAAATTTACATTTTTGAAAGTCTTACCCCCTGAATATGTTCCTTGTGATATAGAAACAATGTATACAAAGTTTCAGGCCTAAATTCCTATATTTAGAGGTAGCTCAATGACCTCAAAAATTACGAAAATGATGAAAATTCAATGATTTAGGAGTATATCAGACCAATGTCTTAATTTGTTTAATCAAACACTTGAACTCAATATATATTCAGGGACGTAGCCAGGGGGGGGGGGGGGGTTGCAACCAACAACAACCAACAAAAATTCGAAAAAATTTTTATATATTTGTTCGAAAAAAAAAATTTTTTTTCGATTTTTTTTTCAAATATTAGTTATAGTTAGTGATTGAAGGCCATATAAACAGCCAAAAAAGGTCAAAACTGACTGCTTACACTTATAAAAGGGTGTTCTTAGTATATTTTGTCCAAAAAACAGATTTGTAAGCATTTTATGCTAAATTTTTGGCTGCTCGCTCTCAAAAAATGCCATCAGATCATGCAAAGTGACCATATTTGAAATATATTTGGCTAGGTAAGCTGACAAGTGTCTGCTGGAAATGTGCTAAAAATGCTTCAAAATTATCCCCAAAACAAAAAAATTTCCTGGAGAGCTGCCCCCCCCCCCCCCCCCCCAAGAGTTTTTCCTCAACCCCCCCCCCCCTCTTTTTTTTTCAGTTCTGGCTACGTGCCTGTATATATTATTAAACACGTTAATAAGAAGTCAGTTATTTGTTCTCTTTGTGACAGTTCATAGTATCAGTCTAACAATGTCCAGAACATCCTCTTTCATGGCACCATGGACAATGTCTGTTTTCTGCTGTCCGGGAACATTCGGCGATGGTCCTCGACAACTTGTAGCAGGAATTGCAGCTGCATTTCATCACGGGTTATTAATCCACTGTATTCCTGAATCAGTGCCACTCCACGTTCAGCGTGGTCATTGACGACTTGTAGAGACTTGACTGTTTTTGAAGCCTGCTTGTAGTCATCTCTCTCATCCCACAAGTCAGGATCAACCGCAAGGAATCCATCTGGAAGGTCCAACTTTTGCAGTAGTTTCATTGACCTTGTTGTCACTAAATCCTCTAAGTTTCTGTCCTTGAATGAATCAAGAGAAATACTGATTCGCTTGCAATGAGCCATATCTCCATCTTCTTCCTTGTTCATGGCACTCACCATCAGTCTCTTCGTCGACGAGCTGACTCGACTGTCGAAGAAAGCCAAGCTAACAAGTTCCTGTGACAAGTACCATAAATGATTGGAAAACTTGCGTGATGTTGACTTCGAGATGGCCGGATTGATCGATGAGTATTCAATTAGTGTCTTCAGTAGCAGCAGGTCACTGTAAGGTGCTTCTGATGCTTGAGGTGCCGAGATCCAGGCTTTCAAGTAGACACGGACCGTGAATACACAAACATCACGTAAACCTCTCGTTTCTGCAGCAGTCAGCTTGAATTGACCCCTGAACATCCAGATCTTCAGACTGTATAAAACTTTGGACATCCAGCGTGCGTGGTGCATTGCTCCGGGTGACATGAATCGCACTCCTCTGGCAGGAGCAATACCGAGAAAAACTATCACAAGTTCCAATAATTCTTTATAATCATCTCTCGGATGTCTATGCTCAAGTTGCTTGTTGGCATAATCGATAGTACTTTGCTTTATGTCTTCTACTAGGGTTGCTACATCATCCGCTGCAATTCCTGATTCATACTGGGTGGTTTCGATGAATCTCCAGTATTCCCGGAAGCGTTTGAAGAGAGGAACCTCTGGCGATGAAGATGATTTGACTCCCATACATACTTGGAATACTGCGCCAATTATCAATTCCATGATATGATGCCTGCAGGCCAGTGATAACAGTGACTTATCAAGCTTCTGCTCTAGGAGGACACATGCACCAGCGATCGGACCAGTATTTGAACTTGTCGTGTCAAAACACATAGCTCGAATGTTGTCGGCTACGCCCCAGTCTTCAATGGCTCCAAAGACAGCAGCAGCCTGAGCTTCCCCTGTTCCAGATGGAAGCTTTGCAACAGTGAGTAGCTGAGAAACTCCTTTTCCTGAAACCAATACTGGCAGGCGATCAACCTTCTCTTTTCCGATTAGATCAGGAATCAGTTTTCCATCCCAATGAATAACAAGGGGCACATTACTGTGAAACTCAGCCTTTATATTTGCAGATCTCTGGATTCTGTGTTCTACTCTTTGTCTACGAATAGAGTCTCTGTTTAGAGCAAGATCATCAATGTTCTCTCCCAAGCTTTTAGCAGTTTCTGCTAATACAATAACGGCTTTGCGGTCTGACATTTTTGTGCGATCTAAGGCTGCTGAAAGTTCTGGAGTAACGACATTTTTTCTCCCTCTCTTTCTTTTTCGTTGTGTCTGAAATTGGATTCCTCCATCAGATCCCTCACTCTCATTTTGTCCAGTTTCAATATTTTCAATACATTCTGCAGAGCTGATTTCAGATTCGGAACCAGATGAAATAAGTTCAGTTCTAGAAGCTGCTATGTGTTTCAATTCCCCCATTCGATGTCGTCTGGCAACCATTTGGTCCTCTCTTTTGGACGCCCTTTTCTCCTTATTAGCAAGCTTTACATCTACTCCAGCCAGTGATCCTCTTCTTCCCTTTTTTCGCTGAGCTAACAAGAAATCCTTGTCTTCTTGTAATACTGAAGTATTGTTCAGAGCATCTGCGTGAGCGACATCAAATAGATCTTCAAGCCGGGAAACAAAAGCCGACTCTTTTGCGAGTTGTGTTGGTGACGTTCGTGCTTTGTTCTTTTTCAAAAGACGCCATTCTTCAAATGTCTGCTGAAGCTTAGTCTGGCAGTTTTGATGATCTCTCGTCGGGATTCTAGCTTTTTTCCAAAACTGTGTTATTTCCGTGATGGTAATATCAGATGATTTTCTTACGGTCTTCTTCAGCTCAAGATGGTGATGTAGGAAAAATCCAAGAGCCATACGCATTGACGGCAACTTGCTGCCTGTTATTTCAATCACGGAGTCGCCAAGGAGATACAACTTGGTTTGAGATCTTGTTACTTTAGCCGGAGATGCCATTTTCTTTTTCAATCTGAAATAAATATAAAATAGCATTCATTAGACAGGTTGGAGTCATTAATTTCATTAACACTTATGTTTAAGAAATGTTCTACAAAATGTCTATGTATCTGTCTATCTACGTAGTATTTAGGACTTTACTGCTTACACAATAACATTTAGACACTTAGACAGATGTAATATAATTCATCAGTAGATAAGAAATTAAGAATCAACATCTATATTCTATATTGTGTAATGTTGGTGCTTTTCTCATTAAATAATTCATAAAATATTATGTCCGTAGTTACCTTTGTTTCAGTTGGTGGGCCTTTTCAGATACTTTTCCCCAAGAGAAACACAGTCTTCAAAGCAGAAGTCGGAAATTTTTATAGCTAGGGCAGTATTGCTTTCTACAATTTTATTGGCTAAAACACTACTTGATCTAAAATGAAAAACATAGTTAGCACCCTTTGCATAATTATTATTATTTCTTAAAGTTATTTTAACAGCTTATATGGTATCAGTAGTGTGTGTGAAGTAAAATGGCGGCCACAACTTTGGATTGTCAGAAACTTTACCCTCATTGAGCTACCTCTAAATATTGTTCAATTGCACTGATTCTTTTTCTCAGTTTTTATTTCATATAAAGGAACAATTTGAGAGGGTAAGAAGAACATATTTAAAAAAAAAAAAATAAGCTCCACCCTAATATATATATATATATATATATATATATATATATATATATATATATATATATATATATATATATATATATATATATATATATATATATATATATATATATATATATATATGTGCAAGTAAATCACTGTAGGTGCGCGTGATCTAGGTATATGCTGATAACCACCAGGAAAGAAGAAAACACGAAGTTCCCAAGCGCTTTCGTGTAATTCACATCTTCAGGGGTACTGTACTCACCCCTGAAGATGTGAATTACACGAAAGCGCTTGGGAACTTCGTGTTTTCTTCTTTCCTGGTGGTTATCAGCATATACCTAGATCACGCGCACCTACAGTGATTTACTTGCATATATATATATATATATATATATATATATATATATATATATATATATATATATATATATATATATATACACACACACAGTTCGTCCTCACATTACGCGGTTAATGTAACCCAGAGGGTCCCGCGGAAAGTGAGGAACGCGGAAAGTGAATAACATAACATATGGGATTAATTGAAATGGAGTCCAGGCCGATCCCCAAACTCCACTTTTTGACGACACACAACTACGTTGTAGTAAAAATTTTATCTTAACTTTATGATGGTATGAAAAAAACAAGTAATATAGAAGAGGTTAGGTTAGGAAAGATAAAGGTTAACATAGGAAAAATAAAGAATAGGTTAAAAAACGAAAAATTTTGTGGAACACTTACGGTAGTAGAAGAGATGGGTCGGCATACGGGGATGGAGGCTGGTTCCGAGGCAGAGGGCAGATTACTGGCCCTCAGGTGAATCACCATTACTAGGTGAATCATCATCACTGTCACTTACAGTTGTCAGGGCTTCCCTGACAAATCCCTCAAAGTCAACTTCACTGTCACTATCACTGGCTTGGGCTGGCTGTGGTGGGTTGCGGGTGAAGAAATCTGTTATGCTTTGCTGACGGCTGGCGTTGATGTTGTCGTGATACACCTTGATGTACGGCTCCATAGCCTGCACCAGCCGGTTATGGAAGACTTCATAGCGGTCATCGTCATTGTCGCGGGAAAGGACGGACTTAATTTTCTCTGCAAACTCCATGGCACACTTAATATCACTATGACTTAAACTGTGTTCTTCGGAGACTGACGCACCTTCTTCCTCCTCTTCACTGACGTGTTCTTCTTCCAACATCTCGTCGGCAGTCACTTCAGGATTTCTGATCACCTCCAGGATGTCGTTGTTGGTGGTCTCGGAGAAGCCTGGAACTGTAACAGTCTGCGCAGCTTCTCTGGCAAGGTCCACTGCTATTGCAACATTCTGAACCTCACCAGTCACAGATTGACTCCTCCTCTCACCTGGTATTCCATGCAACACATGTCTCCATGCGTGACGAATTGTAGCAATAGACAGCTGATCCCATGACTCCACCAAGATGTCCACAGCTTTCTTCATGTTAAATGTTCTCCAGAATTGTTTGAAGAGTATTTTTTGCTGTTCTAACCGTTGTTCCTCATCTTCGTCGCTCTGCTATCGGTGGTGGTGTCACTCAGGTCACGCAACTCTTCCCTGGTGTTGGTGTAGTCGTTCAGGAGCTGGAATTTTTTTCTTGAGAATGCAGCTTTCACATTGCAAATCAACTCCTGGTCCATGGGCTGTAATATAGACGTAGTGTTGGGAGGAAGGAAGACCACTTTTACGTTGGGGTGACGATCTAACAGTAGGGGCGAGTGTCCTGGTGCGTTGTCCAGCAGCAACAAAATATTAAATGGGACATTCTGTTGCTCGCAGAATTTTTTTACATCGGGAACAAAACAGTCATCAATCCAGGAGAGGGACAGTGTAGAGAACATCCACGCCTTACGTGCGGTCAGCCAGTGGACATTTAGCTTGGTCATGTCCATGGTTTTGTAGGCGTGTGGCTTGCGGGCTGTGTGGATCACCGATAACTTGAGCTTACAGGTACCGGAGGCGTTGGTGGTAAACAGGACGGTGATGCGTTCCTTCTGCATTTTCCGGCCCCGAATCCTGCTGGCATTCTTCACAATGTAGGACTTGGAAGGTAGTTTTCTCCAGAAAAGAGCAGATTCGTCCATGTTAAACAACACCTGGTCGTCACTGTACTGTCCTTCCTCCATAATCTCACGTAAAAACGGAGGAAATTCCCGAGCCGCAGCACGATCAGCACTCGCTTCTTCACCACCAATGTTTATATTGGTGATCTTGTTCCGGATCTTAAACCTCTGTAACCACCCAGAGGAAGCAGTAAAGGGTTTGGGCTCTGAAGTTCCCATCTTTCGTGCCACTGCCATGTACAGTTCACGTGCGTAGTCCTTCACAGAGCGCGTGTCGACCGCCATGTTGCGTCGCGCCTGACGCACCAAGTACCTCACAAGTAATTTTTCTGTCTTGAGAAGCACCTGGTTGTGGAAATACTTGATCATAGAAGCACCTGTAGACTTTGTGATCTTCATGTGCTCCTTTATCTTGGCTGAATCCTTCTTTATAGTCCGGATCGTAGATTTGTTGACGCCATGCTGGCGCACGAGATCAACTTGTTGTGTTCCTTTCTCCAAATCTTGAATAATTTGGTACTTCACCTCGTAGCTTAAGGAACGCCGTGTCCTCTTTGGCTTAGTGCAATGGGTCCAGGTAATGAAAGGTTTTTCTCTGGGGGTGGTGGTCCGGCGGAAGCCATTTTACGGAACAATGGATGCGCGATAACACGGAGTGGCCTTGAGGGATGAAACTGTCGCGGCTAGGTCAAGCATCGTCTCTCCTCCCTCCCTCCCTCCCTCCCCCGGGTGGACACGTCATAATACTTTAAGCCAATTACAGCTAGCAGCAGAGGGGGGTAGGGATGCATGGCCAATCACAGGTCTGATGCGTCATATGACGTCAGTGATAACGCAACAAAGACACACACTGCGCAACCTTACCGCGCGGTTTGCCCAAGCGGAGGGAGGAGGAGGGAGAGGCGAGCACAGGCAGGCAGGCAGGAGGGTGGGTGGGTGGCGCGTGGTGCAAATCTAAAAATAGCGTCTCGAGCCAGACACTCACCGCGTATACGTGGAAAAAATCCGTGTTAAGTGAAAGTTCAGCTTTGGCGAGGCACCTCGTATACGGGAAAACGCGCTAAGTGAAACCGCGTTAGGCGGGGTACAACTGTGTGTGTGTGTATATATATATATATATATATATATATATATATATATATATATATATATATATATAACCTAACCATTCTGAAATCCAAAAAAAATTCTAAATCCGAAGTGCATCTGGCCCCAAGGATTTCGGTTAAGGGATTGTCAACCTGTATTAATAACATAATTTTTGTGCTTAGTGGACTACTGCTCGTCACAGACTCCCTTACTAGGCACCTACGATGCTCGGCCTCCAATCCGTAATACCAGCACATTAGACTCAGGGTAATATTTTGATACATTTTTGGGGAAAAACCGCATCTTATATGCTGGCGCATATGGTAATTTTTTTTTTCTATTTATAATTTATTTTTACTCATGTTTTTTTCACCCCCAAGGCCCTGTTGTGGGTCGATGATCTTTGCCCGGGTGGGCTATTCCGTGTAAAAAAAAATTCTTACTTTACGACTCTTGAGTATGTATTTGGAATATGTTGTCTGTGATACCTGTGACTTAGTCCTCATTGCCAGTATAATCAACGTGATAATTAGAAAAGTGGTGAGGAAATCTGACAAAAGTAAACTTTAATGTAACAGGGAGGTGTACCTCCCTGTCAAGCTTTATTAAATACTTACGGATTTTAACTCGACTGGAAGCAGTTTCCAGTTACTTAAAAAAAGGTGCCACATATTTGTTTTAAATTCTGCCATAATAGTGCTTTTATATTCCATTACTTAATGTGCTCTGATCTTACATTAGGATGGGTGTGTATGCTCAACAGTTTTCATTTTGGCAGTGTTCTGGAAATAAAGGTTACGTTTGTGTGTAATATCTGTCCTCACCACCATCACCACCACCACCATTTCACAAATCATATTGATTTGCTAAAATTTGCTCTTATTTTATGTTTTACCTGTGTCGTCTCATACAGTCTTGAGTGCAAAGTTGAGTGCAAAGCAAGTTTAACGCCTCACTGGGTATTAGCTTAATTCACACAAAATCATGTGAAGGAAAGCAGCTGTTTATGTAAAACAACTACTTTATGTACACTAACTAAAATAAATATTATGCACACTTGGCTCTGCAACGATCACTGCGACAGAAGCCGTGATGAGTGTTATCAGTTTTCTTGGTCTGGTGTGTCATATTGTATAACCTTGTAAAGGTGCACAATAATCTTTAAGTCAGTGTACAATATTTGTGTTATGCATTGTATTCTTTATGTTTAGGCCGAGGACTGGTAGAACACAGGTTGGGTCAGGCTGAGGCAGGACTGGTAGAACACAGGTTGGGTCAGGCTGAGGCAGGACTGGTAGAACACAGGTTGGGTCAGGCTGAGGCAGGACTGGTAGAACACAGGTTGGGTCAGGCTGAGGCAGGACTGGTAGAACACAGGTTGGGTCAGGCTGAGGCAGGACTGGTAGAACACAGGTTGGGTCAGGCTGAGGCAGGACTGGTAGAACACAGGTTGGGTCAGGCTGAGGCAGGACTGGTAGAACACAGGTTGGGTCAGGCTGAGGCAGGACTGGTAGAACACAGGTTGGGTCAGGCTGAGGCAGGACTGGTAGAACACAGGTTGGGTCAGGCTGAGGCAGGACTGGTAGAACACAGGTTGGGTCAGGCTGAGGCAGGACTGGTAGAACACAGGTTGGGTCAGGCTGAGGCAGGACTGGTAGAACACAGGTTGGGTCAGGCTGAGGCAGGACTGGTAGAACACAGGTTGGGTCAGGCTGAGGCAGGACTGGTAGAACACAGGTTGGGTCAGGCTGAGGCAGGACTGGTAGAACACAGGTTGGGTCAGGCTGAGGCAGGACTGGTAGAACACAGGTTGGGTCAGGCTGAGGCAGGACTGGTAGAACACAGGTTGGGTCAGGCTGAGGCAGGACTGGTAGAACACAGGTTGGGCCAATTTTTAATTTCCATTAGTACACTGTATAAGCTCATAATTGTTGCCACACACTAATCTGCACTACAGTACATTGCTGGGTATCTTTTGTTCAGCACATGATGCTTTTTTCCATTTAAGTGGGCTATTAGTTCAATGGAACAAAAGATAATCTTTGTTTTTGCGATTTTTCGTAAAATGATTCTAGTAAATTGAAGCACTCTTTCATGTTGATTGTTGAGTCACATATTGAAAAAGTGTGTATTAGGTAGGTGTTTTGTATTTTGTACAGTATTGTGAACCTTATTTTTCTTCCTTTTTTTGTAGAGTAACACAGGATGCCGCAAGGACTAGCACATACCCTCTCGCTATGCTGATGGACCAAGAGCCAGTGAGCTTATTCTCTCCATGGGCTTCATACGACCTTGGGTCCTCTCTACTCAACAAACAAGTTAGTTACCATACAAGTTACTTTAACAAACTGCATGGAATGCTATTATTACTTTGTTGTTTTATCAAGCCTTTCCATTTTATGGTCTACACAGCAGAAAACCTGTGGAATATTCCACTTCAAAGTACTGTACAGTACATTCAACCCCCCCCCCCCCCTCCCCCTTTCACTGGTTTGGACTTCAGACTTCACATTGATTCTGACATTTTTGGGAGTATTGAATTGCTTTACAGTGTTTTGACACTGAGTACCACATACTGTACTGTACACCACACTTGTTTAGTTTTCCCATGCTTTCTACAACTTAAAATTTGTTGTCCCATGGACATCTGTATAATAGGGTGGTCCATGTCTGTAGGGTGAAAATTCAAACATACATCAAAGTTACAGAAATCATGCTCCACGTGGCTGCTCTTATTCCATTAGACACAGGAAACATAAATGCCAAATATGTCCTTAATTAGATAATATTTAGAGGTCTCTTTAAATGTTTGAATTTTATGTCCTGAGTTGAATTCCCACCATTGAACCATTGTCATGTGATTTGCACTGCCTAGTGTGCCAGTGCCTCTATTTTTGTACTAGATCCCTATAATCATACTTCATCATTCTCATGCTTTGTTTTTGTTGCTTTCACTCTTTTTGGCCCTGATTTACGCTTATTTCTGGAACGAATCTTCTTCAGCCATCCACTTGGAAGATACCCGAATCCCACAGCTGCGAAGGCAGTTATACTGCCTTTCACCGACACCTATGGTATTTGTCTGAACATCTTGTTGGCTTGGCATTCTTCGACCTTAGAGTTGATACTGCTGTCAAGCGGAAGATGGTATCCAACCTCCATCGAGCCAAGGATCCTGAACATCCTTGGAGGATCAAGCTAGAACGTGGCGCTGACTTCGGTCTTCATGAAAGGGTAACCAGACGTACAATATAATTGTTCGACCTCCTTGGAAAAAATGGCAAGCAAGAAGCAAAAGCATTCCTGGAAAGAGACCCAATGCAGTGAAGTATGGATCCCCCTTTCAAGACCATGAAGGAAAATGCCATGAACCTTCGAATAGTGAATGACACTGCAGAAAGGGGTATTGCCCTAATTCAAGCCTACAACCAGTCCCTCACAAAAGATGAGGAACAAAAGCAGTACTTGCTACGCACTGTCCATGAACATCGTAAAACCTGTCTTGAGCCTACAAAAGGAGCTTTGATGAAGTGATTAATTATTGTGTTCAGACTGCTGGGCTTGTGAGTGGTGACGCCAGCGTCACTAGTATTGTAGCGTAGTGTATGTGGCCAGTTGTCTAATTTCTCTTTGTGTTTGTCTATTTTCTCTTTGTTACGCTCACATACATACGTACATATAGGAGATCTCGCACTAAGGATGGAGGTGAGAAGGGAAACTCAGAATAGTTTAACTCTACATGTATTGTATGTACAATGCAGTGCTAGGGAGTTGCTGTGTAGTGAGGAACTTGTTGAGTGGAGGTCCTGTTCGTTTGAGACCATTGAGTAGAATGACCTTCACGTTGAGGCTAGGGATATTTATACGATTCTGCCGGATCAGGTTGAGAGATCTGAAGTGAGCGGCGCTGCTGATTGGCTGAGGTGAAGGCGGTAGCTGGCCAATCACCGCGCAGCCCGAAAGCGAGGCCCGGTCTGTGGAACTCTCCGCTGGTTGGCTGGTAAGCGGACAGCAAGTGACCAATCAGCAGTTGAAGGGGAGAGTATCCACTTCAGTATAAACAGTCGCAGCTGGCGTGCCCTTTGTTTTCACGCATCTGGACAGGAAAAGGAGAAAAGCTTTCTCAGGTTTCTCAAAGCATTTTTTGCATCCCTATTCAACATGAGCAAGAGAGCAAGTGATGGTAGTGCTGCTTCAAAAGCTAAAAGAAAGTGTATAAACTTAACCGAGAGACTAGATGTGTTAAAATGATATGAAAATGGTGAGAGGTCTGTGGATATTATATGGAGCAAGCAATGAACATATTTTCTGAAGTGGATCCATAAACAGAACGAAGCATTAAAATTAACACGAACATGAAAAATGCAAATGACCTCAACATAAAGATGTATAATGAGAAAAGAATGCAGCTGTGCAAGGTTCTTTAGACAGCTTTATTATTCGAAGGTCTAAACCACCAACCTCAGATACACCATCATAAGCAGCTTCATCAACAACTTCAGGTTCAGTAACAGTTTCAGCAACGGCTTTATGGAAAGCTATAGCTTCAGCCAGAGTTGAACCTACAGTAGGCTCTCACCAGTAACGCCGTTATTAGCAAAAACGTTATTTGTGTGACATTAAAGTACATGTAAAAAGGGTTTATTGGTGCTGCCGCCCCAAGAATTTCACCCATTTTTTCCCCTTAGAAGCCCTCCTAACACTTTTTGTTCGCTGAAATAAAGAGAATTGTTATTCAATCATCCAAATAAAGAGTTTGAGTATTATAACACTTAGCTTGGGGGAGTTTTTGAGGGACTTGGTGTGATGATTGTTCCATATCTGATGGCCGCTAAGACTTGCACTGTCTTTCATTCTACAAGCTAACCATTTCACAAGAAAATGCTCTTGTTATCACTATCAACCTGTTTCTATCACTTTTATCATTCATAGCTCGCCTCGCATTTCCATCACTACCGAAATATTTCTTAATATTTCGCACTGTAGACTCAGGACAGTTCAGTTTCCTCACAATATCAATGTTCCGTGCACCACTTTCAGTGAGCTCAACAATCTGTTCTTTATCCTTTGACCGAGTAGGCACGCTTCTTGTGGCTTTCTCTTAGCCTTGGGGTCTTTTCTCATTCACTTTAAAAGTTCCCGGGCATTCAGGCGGCAAATCACTCCCTCCACCACCTCCCCTAACCCCCACATGCAAAAATGCGGAAGCCATTGTTGATCACCGACCCTCGCAACCACTGGTTAAAGAGGCGAAAATCTCACACGTGGGCGCAGCTCTGTATTCCACGGAGCGTGTGTGAGAGTGAGGCGGAGTGGACAACTACGTCATCAACATGGCGGCAAACAAACGCTATCATTGATGCGCACGGACGCTTCCCACGAAATCTCCGTTATTCAAGAGAATCCAGACGTTATTATCGAAAATGGGTATCTGTTGTAACTTACCGTTATTGTCAAAAACGTTATTGTGCAAGTCGTTATTGGCGAGTGCTTACTGTACATCTTCAGCCAGAGTTGAACCTACAGCTTCAGCCAGAGTTGAACCTACAGCTTCAGCCAGAGTTGAACCTACAGCTTCAGCCAGAGTTTAACCTACAGCTTCAGCCAGAGTTTAACCTACAGCTTCAGCCAGAGTTTAACCTACAGCTTCAGCCAGAGTTTAACCTACAGCTTCAGCCAGAGTTTAACCTACAGCTTCAGCCAGAGTTTAACCTACAGCTTCAGCCAGAGTTTAACCTACAGCTTCAGCCAGAGTTTAACCTACAGCTTCAGCCAGAGTTTAACCTACAGCTTCAGCCAGAGTTTAACCTACAGCTTCCGCAAGTGTTGAACCTACAGTTTCAGCCTGAGTTGAACCTGATGACTTCGTCATCTGAGTAAAAACTCACACAACATCATTGGCTGTCCTTTTGTTTTAGACCAGGGGTTCTCAACCAGGGGGGAATTTCCCCCCTCAGGTTTTCAGGGGGGGGGGGGAACTGATACTAATATGGAAAAAATAAAGGATTTTCAGTATTATATGCATATTATTTGGAATGCACTTTTTGAGGCAGACGCTCTTGGAAAGGAGGGGGGAATGACATTCTGACATATGGTGAAAGGGGTGCATGGGGCAAACAAGGTTGAGAACCACTGTTTTAGACTTTACCACCATTGGTGAGTAGAATTTTTGTTCAACATTCATATTATTATTTAATACATAAAGAAACAGTAATAAATGTTGCTTTCAAATTCTTATGTAGAGAAATGACGATATGTTTTCACATGTATGCACTTACATACGTTGGCTTAGCACAGTCTCCCTATATGCTTACCATTAATGGTTAGCTACTTCTGTTGTTCCATTTATTAACATTAAATAACATTACTTAAAACATACATATTAATTTTTTGACATTAACTTCACCACAGCTACAACCAGGGTCTTATTTTCTTCAGTTTCTTATGTAGAACCATCGTCACTCACGAAAACAATGCCGTCTCTTATCCTCTTGTGTGTTTTAATATACTATGTATTATTAATGATTTGCATTGTTCATTTTGCATATATAAACATTAATTCAATCAAATACATATTCAGTAATAAACAATAATGAATCTTTTGTACACATTCTTAATAAGATAAATGACGCCGTTTCCTTAAATGCGTACGTATATGTTGGCGTTCCCAATCCATCTTGCTTTTTTTCTTACCATTAGTGGTTAGCTACTTCTATTGTTCCATTTATTAACAGTAAATAACATTACATAAAATATATGTGTTAATATTTTACTTTAACTAAGCTCCCACACTTAGCAGCCTGCAATCCCTTTATAACAACTGCATGCAATTTCACCATAATTTCCATATTATTTAGGTTCATTTGGTGCCAGGTTAATGAAACATAATAGAAAAATAATGAATTTTTCCCATAAAATCCCACACTCAATCTTAGAGGAGCTATTGCTCTGTAGTAAATTCTCAGTCTCTTGTTTACAGAGAGGTAACAGCTGATCATTCTCGCTCTCCCTAACGATGTTACCATCACTCACCATCTCTCAAGCACCATTGTTGTCACTCCTGAAGAGGGTTAGTGCTTACCCTGGGATCTGTCTTGAGCACTTATTAAATAATATTGTAGTGTATTTATCAGAACTTGATAAATATTATTGTTGTGTGTAATGGATTTCCATAGGCCTTGGTTTATTCACTGGTCAGTTGTCTAAGTAAAAGTAGCCAGATGTTATAAGACAATGGTTTAGTAGTGCTGTTAATGTGTGAACAGTACTTTGTAAGTGTCTTGGCAAGTCACCTCATCCCCCGCCTCATCAGCTCACCTTCTGCCTCATCCCACCACCTGCCTTGTCACCTCACCTTCGCCTGGTCTACTCACCTCGCAGTGTTACATTTATTTATTACTGTACAGTATTGTTTACTTTATTATTAATGTATGTACACAAACCCCGAGATTCAGACTCGAGAACCCGAAGCAGTACACACTGATACATTATTCTGTCCATAAATGCATCGGTTTTAAGAGTCTGAATCTTGGGGTTCGTTGTTCAGGAGAAGCGACAGGACTTTTGTGGGTGACTGTACACTCAGTCAAAGATGCATTAAGCCCCATACTAGCTATTATTGTATTCGCAATTTTGCCAAGCATTTGGCTGACCGTACATTTAGAAAATAATTGTTTGCACAGTAATTATATATATACCGTATATACTCGTCTATAACCCCCCTTCGTATATAGGTCGACCCCGATTTTATGACCAAGAAATCGTTAATTTATGATATTCCTCGTTTATAGGTCGACCCAAGTTTTTGAGGGTAAAGGAACAACAAAACCTTCAGAGAAACACTACGTCCTATAAACTTGTTTACCATTTATTATCACGACACTTTACACTGAAACGCGGGTAGTTTCAACAAAAATATTGTATATTTCCATTCAAGTATTTATTCAAGTCAATTAGGAGGGAATATTATTGTAATACAACAGTTTTTTAACTAAACCATTCGAAAAGTGATTACGGTAACATCTTTTGAACGAAAGAAAGCGAGTCATTGTTTTCGTCTCGATTTTATCCCACTTTCCACTGTAATACGTACGTCATTTCAGCAAAAAATATTACATTTCCGTGAATGTATTATATCAAGCACAGTATAAATAGAATATCATTGTAATATAACAGAATTTTAATCGAAAACTATTAAAAAAACGAATAACATCTCAAGAACATCGGAAGCTTAGGTAAAGTCTTTTGTTTTCGACATGTATTTTATCCTATTTTACATTGAAATACATCACGTTTCAGCAAAACTACTATTTATTTCTGAGAATATATTCATTCAGGCGCAGTTTAGGTAAAATATACATGTGATGTAACAGTTTTTTAACTGAAAACGATTCGAAAAACACGTACCCTCTAGCCCTGTTCAAGGAGAGGACTGGGAGAAGCGGTTTGGTGCTGCAGACGATGACAAGGAAAATGATTTGGATGAATTTTAATGAAAATATTCAGAAATATGGTATCGTAATATTTATTCAAGTCAATTAGGATATTATTGTAATACAATACAACAGTTTTTTAACTAAACCATTCGAAAAGTGATTAAAGTAACATCTTTTGAACGAAACAAAGCGAAAGTCATTGTTTTCATCACAATTTTATCCCACTTTCCACTGTAATACGTATGTCATTTCAGCAAAAAATATTACATTTCCGTGAAGGTATTATATCAACCACAGTATGAATAGAATATCACTAATATAACAGTATTTTAACCGAAAACTATTAAAAATACGAGTAACATCTCTTGAACATCGGAAGGTCAGGTAAAGTCTTTTGTTTTCTGCATGTAGTTTATCCTAATTTACATTGAAGTACATTACGTTTCAGCAAAACTACTATATATTTCTGAGAATATGGAAATGTAATATTTTTGCTGAATGACGTACGTATTCAGTGGAAAGTGGGATAAAATCGTGACAAAAACAATGACTCGCTTTCTTTCGTTCAAAAGATGTTACCGTAATCGCTTTTCGAATGGTTTTCAGTTAAAAACTGTTATATTACAATAATATTCTATCCTAATTCACTTGTGATGTAAAAGTTTTTTAACTGAAAACGATTCGAAAAACAAGTGTACTGTCTAACTGATACGGCAGAGCCCTGGTCGCGGAGGCTTTGTGTTTGCATCGGCCCTTCTTAAGCAGCTTTTAATTTTAGCGTATGTTGAAATTGTGTTTACCGGTATATTCTTATTTTCTTGCTTCTTATTTTCCAGAAATATGACAAGTTTTTATATAATGCAATGTTACGGTACTTTTAATTTACAAGTACAGTATTCATTTTTAAAAATACAGAAGACGCCAAACAAATACCAGTACTACGGTTATTTGCGTGACTCTCCCGCCAAAAAAGACCAAACAGCTGGTACTCTCTCCCTCAGCCCTACCAAAAATAGCCCAACATCTTTCTTGTTTATTCTCTTCCAATTTCTCACTTTAACTGGTATTTTTTACTTCATATTGCCTACATCAGATAAACTACAGTAATTGAGGTTAGACACTGTTATAAATTTGATTACCGGGTCCTGGCAGGTACCGTTAGAACCACCTGACCCTACCAACAGTGTTGCAAGTCAGACAGCAATTTTTTTTTTTACATTTTTGGTGTCTCCATTTGTTAATTTTTTTTCTGTGGGGTTTGCACAATAGTATAATGTTTTACCTACAGTATTGTAAAACGATTTGGGAAATGAAATACTCGATAACTTAAAATTTTAAAAGGAAAATTTTGAAACTGGCAACTGTGTGTAGATGACCTGACTCACATCATATTGATGTTTCAAATTTAATTAACAAAAATTTATGTATCTATAAACAAACTTTTAAAAATGAATACTTTATGTTTTACATACTCCTGTGCATACCATACCATGCATTTGGCTACTTTGGGCTTGCTATGATGACGCAAGAGATCTGCCCTGGCAACTGTACCGACACTCACAGCTGGTGGTACGTTGGTGCGTCGTTTCCATTGTTTACTGGTAGTTACTGGTAAATATTTTTCAACCTAACGAAACTATTACCCGTGTAGAGGTCGACCCCCAACTTTTTGCCAAAAAATTTGGTCTTAAGAACTCGTGCTATACACGGGTATATACGGTATAATAAAATGTCCTACAATATTGTACACTAATGTACTACATTTTTTATATCTTGAGCAAAATATATGACGCTTATATTCAAATTAATCTCTGTCGTGCAAGGATGTCAACAATGCAAATTATATTATCCTAACTTTAGTCTGAGATATTATATAAAATAAACAAAGAAATGACCAATCTTTTATCTTGAACACGAGGGTGGCGGGAAGATGGAGTGGGGGAGGTGAGGTGACAGAATGTCTGGCGTTTGTTTGTTTATTTATTTATTTGAGATAAGATTTGACAGTTGGCGCTGAAGGCCTGCGTGGTTATTTATCATTACTTAAGAGTGACTAAGCTCTTCTCATAATTTGCCACCCAAACGACCTGGGTGAATATAACTTACATTGGTGGCATTCTTGTAAGAGAGTAATTTATTTAAATACCTGTATAAACAAGCTATATTTGCAATAGACATAACAATTTTAGTACGGTAATCATTTACTACATGTACAATACAGGTTTGCACTTAGGTCCATTGTTACTGTACAATATTGACTAAATTCACTAGATAACGTACGCCTGGCCGCACAATCTATAAGAATATGCGATGCATACGTGACTGTGCCCGCTCTAGGTCCATTTCGGTTCGCTAGGTCCCATTATTTGAATGTTTTTTTCTTCAATTTAAATTTTAATTGTTTATTCCTTGATAGAGGAAGCGGGATCCTAGTGCTGTCACTTGGTACCCCTGTACCATAACACCAGAAGCAACTGGCCAGTGTCAAAAGTATATACAGTCCAGTACAGTCATCCCTTGGTTATCGCGCCTAATTGGGACCCTGCCGATAACGAAAGTACAGAACCTATGGGATTTATTCTAATTGGTTCAAGCACCCAAGACCCAACCCCAAGTTTCCCATTTTATGACCATTTAGACCCACTAAATATATATATATATATATATAATGTTTTGGTAAATATCATAAACACACATAGGCATGGCTAGGTTTATTACAAAGTGATGAAAAGGGTACGCTTAATACTGTAGTCCACAAAACATGTAGCTATGCTTTTTTTTATTTGGTCCCCCGTCATACGAGTCCGTTTTCTCTCACATCAGGACGCCTGAGTCCTCTGTTTTCTCTCTTAATCTTAGAGTGCACCAGAAACTTTACTATTTTTAGTAATGCCACAGAATTTGAAATTGCAACCCCAATTGCAACTGGGGTTGCAATTCTTGAGGCAACTAGATATGTCTGATTACAGCAAATGTGTTATTGTCAATTTGTAGGTGAAAGATTTTATCCTCAATAGATGTAGGTTAACATTTCACCTGTAGACAAATGCTTAAAAAAAGCCTAAGTAAGGAAGCATATTCCTTTAACACATAATATCTGACCAGTATGGGGAGGATCATTGTGTCTCCGTCAAGGGGTCGTGGAGTGGTGGTCCAGCAGGCGTCACTTTGGGGGGGGGGGGGGCATGGACGTACATGCGATCAAACGTTGTTCGGTCGGAAGTTAACCGGCGCATAACTGTACTTCAATTACTTCAATGTACAGAAAATTCCTCAGGATGGGGCAATCCGCGTATTTGCGAATCCGTGTATGCTAAACCTGCTTATGTGAAGGGCCGACTGTATATACAGCTAGACCCCGATTTACGACTGCTTCGACTTACAACCGTTGGGACTTACGACCACCACAGTTGTGACCATTTTTTTTCCCCCAAATGACACGCATTTTCTATACCGAAACGTTTCCAGTTAATGTAGTCTCCATGTATAATTACAAAATTATGGGGGCCCCATGTGCATTCAGCTGACTACATTAAAGGTAAGTGCTGTCACACTGTAACCATTCCTTATTATTTATTACTTTCACTGTACTGTATCCATTCCTCATTATTCATTACTTTTACTGTACTGTATTTCATTGTAGATTTTCTATTTTTTTTTTTTTTTTTTATCTATGTCGGACTTACGACCTGGATTTGGGTCCCTAACCCCGTCGTAAGTGGGGGTCTAGCTGTATATCTGTGATTTAAGGCCGATTTTGGGTATTTTTAGGTTCCTGACTTTATGCATTTTTTGGCTTTACTTTGTATGTACTTTTTCTGCGAGTTGGAACCAATTGTGTTTGTTAATCGAGGGACCACTGTATTATTTTTGCATTTTCGACTTACGACCTGGATTTGGGTCCCTAACCCCGTCGTAAGTCGAGGAGCAGATATACATGCAATGTTATGCAATGTTTACAGTTCACTTCCGACATCCCATGTCGCGAATGATCAACACCTCAATAAAAAAAAATGTAAAAAACACTGGATTACCGTGCCTCTCAAAAAAAAAGACACGAATCAATTGAACATGGGATGTTGAAAGTGAACTGTAAACATTGCATAACCCCGCGCCATGCTTAAAACGTTCAGGATGGAATCGCGCTATAGCTGACATTCGTATGCAAACGTTAGCGTTTTACAAACAATGTTCCCCTATTCATCAATTGCTTTGAAACTAATTTGCGTTGACAAAACACGCATTGTAGCAGAAATGACTGTAACTGGTATGAGGGCTGTGACGTCATTCATGACTGTGGCCAGCATTCAGCTGGCTGGATCTCACGAAATTCATGATATCTTACACCAATTATAAAACTCGGTTACATTAGGTAGTGATTGCAAAATTCAAAAATGCGAAATGAAATCAACAACGGGTGAGATTTTACTGTACACTATACCTTTGTTAATTTGACAAAAAGGGGCTCCGGGTTACTTGAATTACCAAAAAATCCTAATTTATTGAATTACCAAAAAATCCGAATTTACCAAGTTTGGAATAGTTTGACATTCAGCATCTTCTAAATTTTTGGGTTCGATTATTCGTTCGTTTTCTGTTCAGTTTTGCACCTTGCCTTGGCTGCTACACAAAATTATTTACCGTATATACCCGTGTATAGCACGAGTTCTTAAGACCAAATTTTTGGGCAAAAAGTTGGGGGTCGACCTCTATACGGGTAATAGTTTCGTTAGGTTGAAAAATATTTACCAGTAAACAATGAAAACGACGCACCAACGCACCACCCGCTGAGTGTCGGTACAGTTGCCAGGGCAGATCTCTTGCGTCATCATAGCAAGCCCAAAGTAGCCAAATGCATGGTATGGTATGCACAGGAGTATGTAAAACATAAAGTATTCATTTTTAAAAGTTTGTTTATAGATACATAAATTTTTGTTAATTAAATTTGAAACATCAATATGATGTGAGTCAGGTCATCTACACACAGTTGCCAGTTTCAAAATTTTCCTTTTAAAATTTTAAGTTATCGAGTATTTCATTTCCCAAATCGTTTTACAATACTGTAGGTAAAACATTATACTATTGTGCAAACCCCACAGAAAAAAAATTAACAAATGGAGACACCAAAAATGTAAAAAAAAAAATTGCTGTCTGACTTGCAACACTGTTGGTAGGGTCAGGTGGTTCTAACGGTACCTGCCAGGACCCGGTAATCAAATTTATAACAGTGTCTAACCTCAATTACTGTAGTTTATCTGATGTAGGCAATATGAAGTAAAAAATACCAGTTAAAGTGAGAAATTGGAAGAGAATAAACAAGAAAGATGTCGTTGGGCTATTTTTGGTAGGGCTGAGGGAGAGAGTACCAGCTGTTTGGTCTTTTTTGGCGGGAGAGTCACGCAAATAACCGTAGTACTGGTATTTGTTTGGTGTCTTCTGTATTTTTAAAAATGAATACAGTACAGTACTTGTAAATTAAAAGTACCATAACATTGTATTATATACAAACTTGTCATATTTCTGGAAAATAAGAAGCAAGAAAATAAGAATAGACCGGTAAACACAATTTCAACGTACGCTAAAATTAAAAGCTGCTTAAGAAGGGCCGAAGCAAACACAAAGCCTCCGCGACCAGGGCTCTGCCGTATCAGCTAGATGGTACACGTGTTTTTCGAATCGTTTTCAGTTAAAAAACTGTTACATCACAAGTGAATTAGGATAGAATATTATTGTAATACAACAGTTTTTAACTGAAAACCATTCGAAAAGCGATTACGGTAACTTCTTTTCAATGAAAGAAAGCGAAAGTGTGTGTGTGTGAGAGAGAGATAATTGACGGTTTATTGAAAAAGTTCTTCAGCCCGAAGGCTGAAAATATACATTGGACATAAATGACTTATTACATACATTGGTGGTTTAACAAAAGCCTTCATTAGAGAAAGGTAAAGGAACATACAGATTAATGTAGGTGTTGAACAGCAAAAACGTAGTGTAGTAACTCCCTCCCAGATGGTGTTATGAGGGACCTCACGTGGTGTAGTAATTCCCTCACAGATGGTGTTATGAGGGGCCTCACGTGGTGTAGTAATTCCCTCACAGATGGTGTTATGAGAGGCCTCACGTGGTGTAGTAATTCCCTCACAGATGGTGTTATGAGGGGCCTCACGTGGTGTAGTAATTCCCTCACAGATGGTGTTATGAGGGGCCTCACGTGGTGTAGTAATTCCCTCACAGATGGTGTTATGAGGGGCCTCACGTGGTGTAGTAATTCCCTCACAGATGGTGTTATGAGGGGCCTCACGTGGTGTAGTAATTCCCTCACAGATGGTGTTATGAGGGGCCTCACGTGGTGTAGTAATTCCCTCACAGATGGTGTTATGAGGGGCCTCACGTGGTGTAGTAATTCCCTCACAGATGGTGTTATGAGGGGCCTCACGTGGTGTAGTAATTCCCTCACAGATGGTGTTATGAGGGGCCTCACGTGGTGTAGTAATTCCCTCACAGATGGTGTTATGAGGGGCCTCACGTGGTGTAGTAATTCCCTCACAGATGTTGTTATGAGGGGCCTCACGTGGTGTAGTAATTCCCTCACAGATGGTGTTATGAGGGGCCTCACGTGGTGTAGTAATTCCCTCACAGATGGTGTTATGAGGGGCCTCACGTGGTGTAGTAATTCCCTCACAGATGTTGTTATGAGGGGCCTCACGTGGTGTAGTAATTCCCTCACAGATGGTGTTATATGAGTGAGGTGTGGTTCCAGGCCTTCCTATCGTAGACGGATTAACACATCGCTGGTAGTTGGGTCTCATGGGCCGTTATCACTGGGTACCTGGGACCTCACTGTGTGAAAGGTCAATTTGGGTACCACTGTTACTGTTGAGTTGTTCTCACTGACTTAAGCACTGTTCACCACTGTTCACCTCTGTTTAACACTGGTTCCATTTCTTTCCTAAATGAAATAGTAACTTCTGGCGTGAACTGTAGATATATGAGACGAATATGCTGTAATATGTAACTGTACTATTTACCATGATTGATTCAGGTCTCTGTATTATATGTTATAATCATACTCCCCTTTTGTCACTGAGTGTAGTTCAGACTTTGAGCACATGCGCGCTGTACGCGCATGCGCAGGCAGAGATACCCAGAGAGATTCCGGGACAGGACGCTGTTTACCCTGTCTTAACTCCTTTTGTGTGTTTGTCCCAGAAATAGAACTTACGAACTTGACACCAGTGTGTTTCCTTTATCCCTGACTGGAAGCATCATCTGAGTCTCCCACATGGCGCAGTGATTAGCTGGGACATCACATTATTCAGAATTGGAGTGGACGCAGAATCTCTCTCGGAGCCGCCATCTTGTCAACTCCTCCTGCCCAGTGAATATCGGCGCGTACCTCTCAAGATATTCCTGGATTTACAGTGCAGTGTTGTGAAGTGCTTTTTCAGTGTTGTGTGTGCCCTTTAGTGTCTTTAAAGTGTTTCCCCGTGTTCCTGCACTTTTTACAAAAGAGGGAAGCCCATTTAAGACCTAGGGGAGAGCTCAAGTTTTGACATCCTTCCCCGCTCATGACTCGGCTGGAACTGGCGTGAGGGAGCGAGAGGAGTTGCTATACCGCCAGCCACCCGCTCTCTGGCCAGCCTGCTCCGAGTACACGCACGAACGAACGCACACACACACTCACTCACTCACTCACAGACGCTCGCAGATATCTTCCATTTAAAGACAATTGCTTTTCTGCTCACTTATTAATTACAGTAATTGTGAGAGAAATAAACCAGGCCTTATGGAAGATCAAGAATTTATTGGGTTTTCTCCAGATACCCAACAAGCCCAACTTCAGACAGATGTCGGTGCAGTAAGTGGACTCCAAGTGGAGCGGGAAGTGGATCAAGCGGCCCCACCCACCCTTAGCCCCCACTACACAAGTCCGCAGCCTGCCACAGGCGGCGACTTCCTTCGTTTAATTCAGTTTTTGGAAGAAAACCGACGACAAGACGACATCAGGAGGCGACAGGAAGAGGATCACAGGCGTCAACAAGAAGATGACAGATTCAGTGCCATGATCGAGTTGTTGACACCTGTGAACCTTCAAGCAGCTGCCACACCTGCCCCTTCGTCCACAGGCGCGCCTGAAGGGTCCTCTCCAACTTCTTTGCCCCCCCCACAGGAAGCACTCGCTCAGAGTCCACCGCCACTCCAAGCTGATGCCTCGTTCCAGGTATTCCGTGAATGGCGTCGGAGATGGGACGATTATTCGATGATGGTCGACTTATCGAGGTTGCCTAGGGAGAAACAGCTGATCCAGATGAGGATGTGTCTCACCCTAGAGACGCAACGTATCCTGGAGCACACCCTGCAAATCCCCCACAACACAGACAAGACTGTGAAGGACGTCTTGGATGCTTTACAGACGCATATCAAGGGTCTCCGCAACGAAGCTCTGCGTAGGAGAGAGCTTCTCAGTTGTAAGCAGCTGGAGGGTGAGTCATTTGCCGATTTTTACGTACGACTCAGACGCATCGCTGAGGAGGTTGACGTTTGTCCTGGGAACTCGTCGACTTGTGAGGAAACACAGCTGAAGATGGTCATCCTCATGGGCGTGCGGGACGAAGAGCTTATTCAGAAGCTTATCTCCCTCAACACTGCCTCCTCTCTACAGGATGTTGTCACCACCTGCCGCTCTTACGAAGCCACCAGAAGTGCGACTTCTGCTATTCGTGCTCCACCTAACCAGCTGTGTGCCATCTCCGCATATAAGAAGAACATAGGACGTGACGGGACTTCAGCCTCACATCCGACTTCAGCTTCGCATCAATCTTCAGCATCACTTCAGACTTCGACGCCAGGTAATTCATGCCAATATTGTGCTCGTCGGCATGTTTCTGAATGCCCTGCCGCTGACAGCACCTGCAATAACTGTGGCCGTCGTGGCCATTGGGCTAGGACACTGAAGTGCCCTGCCAACAACGTTCAGTGCCGCTCCTGTAGCCGCATTGGACATTTTGACAAATGCTGTCAGTCACGGAAGAAAAAGGATACTACTTGCAAGTCTCAGGCGGCGAAGAACAAGATCTGTTGTCGCGTGGGATCATCTTCTCTTGTCAGCAAGACACCTCAGCCCATCTGTGTTCACCTGTCATACGGCGACATTACTTCCCGTATCCAGATGCTTCCTGACACAGGTGCGGACGTCACAGTCATCGGCCCAAGACACCTCGACATTCTGGGGATCCCTAGGAGCAGCTTGCAACCACCGTCAACTTCTACAACGCTCACTGCAGACGGTTCTACAATGGCACCTGCTCTGGGTGCATTTCAGGCTACCCTCACCCTAGGTAAGCAGTCATGTTCTGCCAGGATTCAGGTCCACAAAGGTGTTCAGATGCCACTACTGTCATACGGCCACTGTCAAGAGTTGGCCATAATATCTTCAGACTTCCCTAAGCCAATTCTGGAAGTAAAACATGTCAACAGGTGCAAGGAGCTGCCCCTCCCACCCAATACGTCACCTTCTGCAGCCAGGGAGCTCTTCCTACGGCAATTCAAGGACGTGCTGGTTTCCAAGGAGGACCTAAAGACGGCCTCACTCAAGCCAATGGCTGGCTCCCCCATGAGAATACACCTGAAGGATGACGCAGTACCTTTCGCCATCCACACACCGCGACGGATACCCTTCGCTTTCCAGAGCCAAGTTAAGAAGGAACTCGACTCTATGGTAGCCCAGGGGATCATTAAGCCGGCGGGGGACGACCCCTCGGATTGGTGCCACCCCATGGTAGTAGTCGCCAAGAACATTACTGGAGTGCATATCACCGTCGACCTCACCAAGCTGAATAGCCAAGTTTCCCGCCCTACCCACCCTTCACCAACACCCTTCGCCGCTATACGAAGTGTGGACCCGAAGGCAAGGTACTTTACTACAGCAGATGCCTTATGTGGGTACTGGCAGATGGAACTTGCGGAAGAAGATCAGCACCTCACGACGTTCATCACACCGTACGGCCGATTTCAGCACTGCAGAGGACCTATGGGTTTCGCCGCTACAGGCGATGCTTTCTGCCTCCGCGGTGACATGGCCCTTCAGGGTGTGGCGAACTGTGTCAAGGTCATCGACGACGTGCTCCTATATGACGAGGATTACTCCACGCATCTCGAGCGTATTCACCAGATGCTCACAAGGTGCCGCAAGTACGGGATCACCCTCAACAAGGATAAGTTTGTGGTCGCCGCACCTAGTGTGAACTTCTGTGGGTACACCCTCTCAGGCAAGGGCATATCGGCTGATCCTGGAAAGGTCAGCGCGATCCGGGACTTCCCAACTCCTGCCAACCTGACCGACCTCCGCTCGTTCATGGGCCTGGTAAACCAGTTGGCTGAGTTCACCCCCGACATCGCCGCTGCAGCACAGCCCCTACGCCCCCTGATGAGCCCCAAGAGAACATTCACCTGGACAGCTGACCATGATGAGGCATTCCGTAGCGTCAAGACAGCTCTCCTCAGCCCACCTGTTCTCGCGTCCTTCGACCCGGCCCTGCCAGTTGTCCTCCAGACTGATGCCTCTCGCCTCTACGGGATTGGATACGCTCTGCTACAGGACCACGGCAATGGACGCCTTCGTCTGGTTCAGTGTGGCCCTCGGTTTCTTACTGACACCGAGACTCGCTACGCCACCATCGAACTGGAGCTGTTAGCCGCCGTCTGGGCCATGTCCAAATGTAGGTTGTATCTGATCGGCCTACAACACTTCAACCTCATGACGGACCATCGGCCACTCATCCCGATCCTGAACCACTACTCCTTGGATGCGGTCGAGAATCCCCGCCTCCAACGCCTTAAGGAGAAGACCTCGCCCTACCTCTTCACAGCTGCGTGGCGTGCTGGCAAGCTGCTCTGCATCCCTGATGCTTTATCACGAGCCCCAGTCAGCCACCCCACACCAGAGGACGAGATCGCATGTGCTGATGCTACGGCACACCTCAGGACTGTAGTGACCGTGAACACGGTCATCTCAGAAGAGTCTCTACCGCAGGACGCCGACAGGACTCTTCAGGAACTCCGAGCCGCGGCAAGAGCGGACCCTTCGTACATCCGTCTACTGAACCGCGTGACCTCGGGATTTCCTTCCAACCGGTACGATTTACACAGCTCTTTACTCCCATACTGGAAGATGCGGGACGACCTCTATGCTGATGGCGACCTCGTCTTGTACGGAGCAAGAGTTGTGGTTCCTGCCGCCCTCCGCCGCCGCACCCTAGCCCACCTGCACGACAGCCACAGGGGTGTGGAAGCTACAAAACGCCGGGCGAGACAAGCTGTGTTTTGGCCAGGCATAGACTCCGACATCGCTAGTTCCGTTCAAGCCTGCGAGCCATGCCAGGTGCTGCAGCCTAGTCAGCAGCAGGAACCCCTCATGAACAACGACAACCCTACGAGGCCCTTTGAATCCGTCTCTGCGGATTTCTTCGTTGTGGCGGGAAAGTCCTTTCTCGTCATCGCCGACCGGCTCTCGGGGTGGCCTGTTGTCATTCCCTGCGGAGGCAACACTACTGCCTCTCATACAGTACGTATGTTCTGTGGCTACTTCCGGGAGGTTGGTGTCCTTCTCCGCCTGAGGACTGACGGCGGGCCCCAGTTCACCAGCAACGACTTCTGGGACTTCATGGAGCGATGGGGAGTTCATCATGTGGTGTCCTCGCCACATTATCCCCAGTCCAATGGACATGCCGAGGCTGCCGTAAAGTCCGTCAAGCATCTCATCCTCAAGACGGCACCCTCAGGCAACATTGACTGTGAGAAGTTTGACCGGGGTTTATTGAAATTGCGGAATACCCCCAACTTCACAGGTCGCTCCCCAGCACAGATGTTATACGGCCACCCACTACGGTCATGTGTCCCTGCCCATCCTGAGTCCTTCTCGAGGGAGTGGCAGGCCAAGACCGAAGACTGCGATCGTCGTGCAGCCGCCCGTGCTGACCAGATAAAGGCACAGTACGATCAGCACGCCCGACCCCTTCCCAGGTTGAGTATCGGGCAAACAGTTCGGGTTCAAGACCCGACGTCTCACCGCTGGGACAAGGTCGGGGTTGTCATGGGCTGCGGCAAGACCAGGGATTACGAGGTCCGTCTCCCTAGTGGTCGGGTATGGTGGCCGAATCGCCGCTTCCTTCGTTCAGTCCCGCCCCCTAGTGGTGAACCCCTCCCCCACATCCCTGTGAACCCTTGCTTGGACGAGAAAAGTAAGTCCTCATTCAGTGACCCCCCAGTTTTCCCACGTCACTCTCAAAGGCTCCTGGAAAAAGAGTCCGCACGAGATTGCACTACGAGCGTGAGGGGGAGGGAGGTGTAGATATATGAGACGAATATGCTGTAATATGTAACTGTACTATTTACCATGATTGATTCAGGTCTCTGTATTATATGTTATAATCATACTCCCCTTTTGTCACTGAGTGTAGTTCAGACTTTGAGCACATGCGCGCTGTACGCGCATGCGCAGGCAGAGATACCCAGAGAGATTCCGGGACAGGACGCTGTTTACCCTGTCTTAACTCCTTTTGTGTGTTTGTCCCAGAAATAGAACTTACGAACTTGACACCAGTGTGTTTCCTTTATCCCTGACTGGAAGCATCATCTGAGTCTCCCACATGAACTTGTTGATATTCCGGTGGGGAGGAGGGTTCAGGGGAGGGAGTTGGTATGGGCCAACATAACAGTTGACCTGGCTGCTCCGAGAGGAGCGCCAGGTACGTCTTGACCCTTCGGTGGTCAAGGATGTAGTGTGTGTGTGTGTGTGTGTGTGATAATTGACGGTTTATTGAAAAAGTTCTTCAGCCCGAAGGCTGAAAATATACATTGGACAGAAATGACTTATTACATACATTGGTGGTTTAACAAAAGCCTTCATTAGAGAAAGGTAAAGGAACATACAGATTAATGTAGGTGTTGAACAGCAAAAACGTAGTGTAGTAACTCCCTCCCAGATGGTGTTATGAGGGACCTCACGTGGTGTAGTAATTCCCTCACAGATGGTGTTATGAGGGGCCTCACGTGGTGTAGTAATTCCCTCACAGATGGTGTTATGAGGGGCCTCACGTGGTGTAGTAATTCCCTCACAGATGGTGTTATGAGGGGCCTCACGTGGTGTAGTAATTCCCTCACAGATGGTGTTATGAGGGGCCTCACGTGGTGTAGTAATTCCCTCACAGATGGTGTTATGAGGGGCCTCACGTGGTGTAGTAATTCCCTCACAGATGGTGTTATGAGGGGCCTCACGTGGTGTAGTAATTCCCTCACAGATGGTGTTATGAGGGGCCTCACGTGGTGTAGTAATTCCCTCACAGATGGTGTTATGAGGGGCCTCACGTGGTGTAGTAATTCCCTCACAGATGTTGTTATGAGGGGCCTCACGTGGTGTAGTAATTCCCTCACAGATGGTGTTATATGAGTGAGGTGTGGTTCCAGGCCTTCCTATCGTAGACGGATTAACACATCGCTGGTAGTTGGGTCTCATGGGCCGTTATCACTGGGTACCTGGGACCTCACTGTGTGAAAGGTCAATTTGGGTACCACTGTTACTGTTGAGTTGTTCTCACTGACTTAAGCACTGTTCACCACTGTTCACCTCTGTTTAACACTGGTTCCATTTCTTTCCTAAATGAAATAGTAACTTCTGGCGTGAACTGTAGATATATGAGACGAATATGCTGTAATATGTAACTGTACTATTTACCATGATTGATTCAGGTCTCTGTATTATATGTTATAATCATACTCCCCTTTTGTCACTGAGTGTAGTTCAGACTTTGAGCACATGCGCGCTGTACGCGCATGCGCAGGCAGAGATACCCAGAGAGATTCCGGGACAGGACGCTGTTTACCCTGTCTTAACTCCTTTTGTGTGTTTGTCCCAGAAATAGAACTTACGAACTTGACACCAGTGTGTTTCCTTTATCCCTGACTGGAAGCATCATCTGAGTCTCCCACGTGAACTTGTTGATATTCCGGTGGGGAGGAGGGTTCAGGGGAAGGAGTTGGTATGGGCCAACATAACAGTTGACCTGGCTGCTCCGAGAGGAGCGCCAGGTACGTCTTGACCCTTCGGTGGTCAAGGATGTAGTGTGTGTGTGTGTGTGTGTGTGTGTGTGTGTGTGTGTGTGTGTGTGATAATAATAATAATAATTATTATTAATGGTTTATTGAAAGAGCTTGGCAGCCAGAAGGCTGAAAATATACAGTTACATATTTGGGGAATGGGTTACGAATTACAAATAATATACAAGTAACATAAGTGACACAAATAAGACATATAATAACTAGATGTGGAAAAGCTCAAACTACAGTTCATTTCAACATAGTGACAGTGTAAGGAGCAGTGTTTACTGGGAGTGAATACACTGATTTATTACAAGTTATTGATAATTTTTACAATGGTTGGGACTGGGCTGTTCTTATAGCGATAAGTTCGTGCATGTATGGGCTGGATGCGGTTGTGGTGTCGAACAGCAATTCTCGGACAAGGGATCTCAGGTGGTAGTAGGAGCCGGTGACGGGGATGGTGTAGAAGCTTCTTACCAAATTTGCAGATGAGGTCGTGGTGATGGTCAGTGAGAGTCGAAAGGGTCAGTGTGTTGAGCGCTTCTTGATATGTGGAGTAGGAAGGGGAGAGAATAATCTTGCATGCCCTCTTTTGCACTTTTTCTAGGTGTTTTCATTGTGTGGCATTTAGGGAGGAAGACCAGGTGGGGGAGGCATAGGTGAGCTTGGGAAGTATGAATGTTGTGTAGACACTGAGGAGTTCGGGTGCAGGAACTCCGTGGGACTTGAGTCGGCGGAGGAGGTGGAGACGGAAACTGGAGGATTTGACAACTTCACTGACGTGTGGTTTCCAATTTAGTTTGTTGTCTATGGTGACGCCGAGGAGCTTCGTGGAATCTACAACCTGGAGTGTGTGCGGACCTAAAGTAATGGAAGGAGGTGGGACAATGTCGGAGGAGAGGTTGATGTGCATAACCATGGTCTTGGTATGGTTGACCATGGTTATGTGTGTGTGTGTGCTCGTTCGTCCGTCCGTCCGTCTGTCCTTCCTGAAGGTCGTTCATAAACCTTGAATTTCGTTAACAGAATCCATTGTTTCAATGGGATATTGGGTAATTGGTTCTAGCTCACCGAAGAGTGCATACAAGATAAAAAAAAAAAAAAAAAAAAAAAAATATGCAGTAGAGTACACTTACTTTGAGGAGTGTATGTAGAAGGTTCCTGGTTGATGATGCTGATGGGAATTAGAAGTGGGGTGGAGGAGAAGGGAGAAGTGAAAGAAGTGGGGATGGATGAGAAATCACCTTTCAGTGGACCCATGCTTGATGTGGTAATTTCACCAATAAAATTTTAAGTTCAACAGGTGTAATTCAAGATTATTTTCTTTAAATCAACACTGCACTGCATTATATATTATCAATATGTTAACTAAATTTCAGAATGACCAATAATTTCAATGAAAAATGCAAAAGTATTCAAGACTCTAACAAAATAGATGGTCTCTCCACTGTTTTGAAAGCGCAACTGACGCCTTGTGACCGACTCACCCATCTGATGGGTGCACAACAAACTAGTTCCCTGTACTGCATATATTATCATTATGTTAAAGTGACGAATAATTTTAATATAAAAAATGCAAAAATATTAAAGAGCACAACTTTCTTGATATTTACTCCATTGGAAACTAGTGTAATCATTGAACGGATTACTGAATTGGCAGAGTAGCCCATCAGGTGATCAGCTGATGCTCACAAAAAAACGTGATATTTGTAACTAGTTCCCTGTGCTGCATATATTATCAATGTTAAATAAATGTTAAAATGACTAATAATTTTAATATAAAACATGAAAAAATATTAAAGTGCACAACTTTATTGATATTTACTGATCAGCTGATGTTCACAACAAAACGTGATTTTTGTAAGGATTTCGTTAATCGAATTTTTGTTCGTAACCGAATAGAAGATTCTTATGGAAGGCAATTCGTTTACCGAGGGACCACTGTATGGGCGGGCAGATGCCGGAACAGCAGGGAGAGGCTGGCAATGCAGGTGTTGCCAACCTCAGCGAAATATATAATTTTTTATTTACATACTTGTAAATAATTTTTTTTTTGTATATAACTGTGTTTGCGTTTTTCCATTATTATATTACAATATGATTAGTTTCAAATAACGATGTTAGTAAATTCCAGTACAGTGCATCAGTGATCAGTGTGACCACTGGGCAGTGAGTGGGGAGCATGGCGTGTTTAAGTGCATTACCTACCTGAAATGTTTGGTGGCCACAGGTATTGTGATTCCTAAAAGAGTATTCGCGGTTTTGACACTTCGCTGGGGTTTCAGGAACGTAATTCCCGCGAAAAATACAGGATTTCTGTACTCTGTAAATTTTGTTTTTCTTTTTGCAAATTTAGCTGTTACCCATAAATAGTTTGAAAAGAATAAGTAAAAAGAATGTTTTGCAGCGAGGACTAAAAACGGTTTACACTAGCGCTCTCTGTTTACATCACATGATCAGTTAAGTCGCGTGGTTTCTGTCAATTGCTTTGTGATTTTCGCTATTTTCTCCAATTTGTTGTGTTAGCGATGAATATGGAAAGACAAGGTAAGAAGAATGCTTCCAAGAAGCGTTCTGGTGATGGAATTACCTGTGGTGAACGTAAAAGAGGTTTACAATAACGCAACTATCACGTTGTAGCCTGCGCCATCCTAGCGACTGCCCGGGTTGTGTGCTTTTTTTGGGTGGTGCTACCATCTGTTGAGTCAAGATAATGGCCTCTACCTCTACTGGTGCTAGTGGGGGTGGGACAGACCCACCTAAGCGGCCAAATAAGGAAAAGGAGAAGCGGGACTATCATAAGGGAGTTAAGTTTGCCAAGTACTCGATGCAGGATAAGCAGCGTGTGATTAAGTCACTTGAGGAAGGCCTAAAAACTAGTTTCCGGAAAGCACAATCAGGTCAGTAAAGGCAGAATTTGTATCATTTGGAGGTTATAAATGGGAAAATCAGAGGTTGATGTAGAGTGACCAGTCTATAGTGTTGTTTTTCCCATTAGTTTATGTATTTGCATTTGGCGAATATGAATTTGGTGCAATTTTTCCAGTCTATATTACTCGCGAAATACAAGATCTTTCTGTATCGTATATACGGTGCTCATAGGCAGTGGGATTACAGTACGTACTGTACAGATTTCTGTGTGCCGAGACAGTGCAGGTAAACAACAATGGTTAACAGTAAGGCAACTGGACCAAGGATAGCCAACAAAATTGTCAGGTTCCTATTTCCAGGAGGGTAGTAATAGAGGTGTCCGTGAATTTACGAATGCTACTTTGTATTTTGCGAATTACTGCGAATCCATTTTTCCTCTTCTGTCTTGGAATTCAGTCATTAGTCTTCTGTATGGCAGCTATATATGTACATTTTTCCATTGGAGCATCCCAGCCTCTTCTTAGAGACTGTCATTCATTCATATGTGCTGTATTGTCTATGTACAATTTATGCAGGTAGATTTTATTTTTTATCTTCTAACAGAGTTGCCGTGTAAGGACAGGAAGTTTGGAGAAGAGCAATGGAGTTGGAGGAGTGGGAGATGGAGGTGGAGGAGGTGGAAGTGGGGGGTTAGGAGGAAGCCGAATAGTGGATGCCCTCATTTCCAGTGTTCTTGATGAAACAGATCAGTTGGGCCTTGCTCATCTTCAAGATAAACCACAAAAGTAAGTAAATTGTTCATAGTGAATGTATATAATATCTTATGTACAAAGAATTTTTTGAGAAAAAATATGGGATGCAGTACTACTGTATATGTTTTCAGATATTTTTGGTGAAGTTGGTAGGAAACCAACAGACATCATCTTTCATTCTTTTGTTTATGGCAGGTGGTCTGCAACATCTGTGAAGTGATTCTCTTTATGCTCAAGCCAGCACAGCACTATAAATTATACATGATAGAATAAATTAATTTGTTACTTCCTCCAGCAGTTTCTTAGGCCAACCCTTTGGCTCCAGCACTCCTGGTGGTTTAGTGTATTCCTTATCCCATAAACCACAGGTACACTACAGGCACTTCCTGAGTTACAACCGTCCGAGTTATGATCATCTGCACTTACGATCATTGCCCTATTATATTCTTAAATAAAAAGCAACTTACGACCATTTGTCAGACTTATGAACCAAGCTTTGAGAGCTCTACTTTGTTTGACGCACCGTGCCAGCTCCCCCACTGGGTCAGCTGTCTTGTGTGAAAGGAAATGCATATTCCCTTTTTGTTTGCCCTTATAACAATTATTTTTTTCCCTTTTTTCCTCAATATGTATGGAGGATGGTGTGTCCATGTAACTGAGTAATTATAAATTAAGAAAGTTACGTATATCTACCCAAAAATACGAGTTTAAAAACGACCATAACACCTCACAGCTTGGCCCAGTAGCCTGGTAGTTTCACTGAAGAGTCTAACCTGGCTACAATGCTGCCATCAATGTTAACAGATGCAAATGGGAAAAGAAAGTTATATGTAAATCTTCATATCTATCAGGTATTACATTACATACCATTTTAAAATTCAGTAATACAGTAATATATCCGCTAGCTGGAATCCCTGAAACCCGGAACTCTACGATCGCTGGAATTGAAATTTGCTCGAAAAATCATTCCCAAAGCTGGAATTTTCCCAAAACTTTGGCTTTAGGAACAAATTTTCCAAGGTTGAAAATCAAGAGCATATTGTCTTGAATACACATGAAAGATAAAGTATTTTTTTTTGGGGGGGGGGGGGGAACCTGACCTGACCTGACCTGACTCAATGTCAGGTGGTGGTTGGGTAGGAGAGTAGTGGTCTCATTACTGACCTGATGGAATGTCAGGTCACCCTTTCTTGGGGGTGGAGGATTAGTGGGTCTCATGACCTGAATATGTCTTGAATAAACTCGAAACCTAAAGTATTTTTAGAGAGGTTGTGATAAGTATAAGTATTATTACGACCTCCCCTTTTCACTGCCTACCCAGCTGGTTACCAGTGGCCAGGGTTGTATGCACAGTAGCAGTGGATACTTCGCAAGTGTTGTCGAATTACCACTGGCTGTCCCCCCAGTCCCGGTATCTCCTGATGATTGGTATCAGTGTACAGACAAACAACAGGCAGGTAGATTTCCACCAGGTCACAGAACACACTTGAGTGCTGTAGTCTTCTTTAAAAGCACTGGTTCTTCACAACACTGTTAACAGGTTAATGGCTTCCCAGCTGGATTTCTCATTTCGAATACAGCTCCTCCCCGACTTACGACCTACTCGACTTACGACCTGCCTCAGTCGTACCAAAATTTTGTCAAATTACGTATTTTCGAGTCCCAACGTCAGTACACAGAAAATTTTCATTTGTAATTCACTTTAAAATGGCTGGCAAGCTTAAAAGTGAGAGTTTTGTGGTGCGGAGAGGAAAAAGAGACCCCCATTTTAGATTTTCTATGTATTATTTAAGCATTTTTAACTTCCGACCATTTCGACTTATGACCTTGATTTGGGTCCCTAATCCCGTCGTAAGTCGGGGGAAGCTGTATATACTGTAGTCAGCACACTACCAGTGTACAATTGCTTAGTCTTTTCACTTTATATTGTTCATAACAATTCCACAATACTTGCACAAGTATCTTCAGTTCTTCTACTCGGCTTGTTCTTTACACAATGAGTTGAAACGATGGACTGATTCAAGACCGCTCGCTGCTGCTATATATATGTCTTATCAGATGCCTAGAGCATTCTAGCGATGTCCAGACATGGGAGGTCGGCTCGAGACACACCTGGAGAATTCTAGAATGATCTAGGCTTACGATAAGAAGTAAATCAGAACAAAAATGATGTATACATTTCTAGATTATTCTTACATAATTAATACATCAATGTACAGCTCCTCCCCAACTTATGACGGGTTTAGGGGCCAAAATCCAGGTCGTAAGTCGAAATGGTCGTAAGTCGGAAATGCTAAAATAATACATAGAAAATATAAAATGGGGGTCTCTTTTTCTTCTCAGCACCACAACACACTCACTTTTAAGCTTGCCAGCCATTTTAAAGTGAATTACAAACAAAAATTTTGTCTGTGTACTGACCTTGGGACTCGAAAATACGTAATTTTACCAAATTTTGGTACAACTGAGGCAGGTCATAAGTGCGGGTGGTCGTAAGTCGAGTAGGTCGTAAGTCGGGGAGGATCTGTATACACAAAAATTTAGTAAAATTTGCCAAAATAACTGCTGCATGAGACAGAAAACAATCAAAACACCTAGCTTACAAAAGTATTTCTTGGTTCAGGTATAACAGTATAAATGAGCAAAGTTGTATCCCTTCAACATTACGTTACATAACATTTTAAAATATGGAGTGAGAAAGCAGAAAGATGTGGGTGAGTAGAGAGATGGAGTGGAAAGGAGTGGTAACATGCACCAGTGTTGCCAAGCTCCTCAACAGCTGATCTTTTAATTCACCTCCATGCAGTCACACAGCTCTCTCTCTCTCTCTCTCTCTCTCTCTCTCTCTCTCTCTCTCTCTCTCTCTCTCTCTCTCTCTCTCTCTCTCTCTCTCTCTCTCAATAATAATTAACGGTTTATTGAAAGAGCTTGGCAGCCAGAAGGCTGAAAATATACAGTTACATATTTGGGGAATGGATTTCGAATTATAAATAATATACAAGTAACATAAGTGATATAAATAAGATATACAGTGAGTTCTGCTATAACGCGTGTTTTGATAACGCGAATTATGAATTAGGAACGATATTTGTATAATGCGAACGCTTGTTTGCTATAACGCGATTTTTGCTTACTATTTCTCCAATTTTGTGGTATTAATTGTGAATATGGTAAAGAAGAATATCTCCAAGAAGCGTTCTTGTGATAGAATTCCCGGTGATGATCGTAAAAGAAAGGATATAACACTTGAAGAGAAGCTCGATGTTATCAACCTCAAAATCACCCTTCTCCCCCATCAAGTTACATTCATATTTTTTCAGGGTAGTGTTACATTTACTGTACGATTTCATTATTAGATATGAATGTAACATTTAATTAGACTGTGCTATCCTGTGTGTTAGGCTAACTACTAATTTTTTTCGATTTCGAGTAATCTGCACCTAACCCTATTTTCTCCATAAGCCCTGTTATTTCTATTACGCGATTTTCTATAACACGATATTTTACAAGAACACAATTATCGCGTTATAGCAGAACTACCTAATAACTAGATGGGGAAAAGCTCAAACTACAGGGCATTTCAACATAGTGACAGTGCAAGAAGTAGGTGTGTATGTGTGTGCGCGTGCGTGCGAGAGCACATACACACACACGCGCACACACGCACACACACACACACACCTACACACACGCACACACACACACGCACACGCGCACACACACACTTAATTTTAGATTAAGTTTGGTTACCTGACCTAACAGGCCACGTCCTAACCTAACTAAAAAAAAGTGATTTGCCTCAAAGATTAATGTCAGAATCCTTTAAAACAGCAAGAAAACTTGTGAAAAAATATATTTTTCACGTGAAAAAAAGTGATGGGTTGATAACGAAAAGTGACCAAAGGGGCATGGCTGGAAATCATCAAAAGAGTCAATGATGCATTTCCTCTTGTGGTGAGGTCAGTGGCAGAGTGTGAGACTCTGATTCTCAGTATTGTTCAAGTCAAGAAAGAAGATCTCTGCTAAAAAGTGGGAATACACACAATATATTCACATTATATTTAATTTATACACACTAGTATATTCATTAAGTATATCTCTCCTTTTCCGATAAATGCTTTGCCGGCGCTGATGTTGTTGATGATTCGCCATGGTATCAACTAACAGACGACTATTACGGGACTTAAAAGTGCTCCCCGGGTCTTTTTACTTAACAGTACTATTAAGGCCCTTAAAATATTTGTGTACATACAGTCTCGTTCAAGATTCTTCGAGCACTGTTGGAGACAGCTGGCAATTCAAGGCTGTTTGTTTACTAAAGTACGTAGTATATTATAATACGAAACAACAAAGCCCAACCATTAATTAAACGACGGGGAACTAAGTAACCAATCACCAATAACCTTTTACATTCATTCTAATTTTTACTACGTACTATAGTAAACAAACTGCCTTGAGTTGCCAGCTGTTTCCAGCAGTGTTCGAAGAATCTTGAATGAGACTGTACTAATAGTGCTTAACAGGAAAATGTCAGCCTCTTATGGTGTATGTTTTATCATGGTAAATATAAAATATTAAACACATTGGAAAAAATATGATGTATAATTATTAATTTGACCTCAAAATTACATGACAAGTCGAATAATAAGGCAAATTTTTCACCCTGAACTCTTTACTGGGGGGAGAGTAGGTGGCAGGTAAGCTTAGCCATTTCCAAATTTACCAGTTTTTTATTTAATCATTACAGTACTGATGCATTATAAGCAGTATTATACTGCTACTGCTGTTACTGTTAGACATGGGGTCAATTATGAATTGAATTGGAATTGATTAAAAAAATCTGAATTGGAATTGAAAAAATACAAAATTAAATTAATTGAATTTAATTGGAATTGATAGTAATTGATGTAATGAATGATGTGAATTGATAAATAATATATTATACTGTACTGTAATATGCGTCTTCATTATTTTACAATAATTAACTTATATTAAAATAAAAACTAAAATATACAGTTAGCTAGCACAAAAAATATGTTAAAAATATATCAAGTGATGTATTAATTTTCATTGAACTGAGAGACTATTTCCTGTGTTTCTAATAAATATATTTCCGATATTTAAGATTCTCAACAAGTTCAGTTCCTATCAATGGGCCTGACTGAGATGGTGTGGGTAAAACACACGTGTTCAGTACACGTCCTGCCCTGCCCTGCCCTGTTGGTCTGTGATTGGCAGTATAAACTTACCACATGCACTCGCTGGAATAGCCAGTTGACGTTGGTGAGGTCATTACTTCGAGTTTCACCTGAAGTGTGGGACAAACTTGACACTCCCTACAAGCTGAAGCAGTATGAGCTAAACACCATCAAGGAGCTCTGTGATATACTCCAGCCATTTGAGTATGTGACTAATAAGATTCAGGGACAAAACATGGTGACATTAGTCTGGTAGTTAACTGTGTTGGTGGTCTTTGGGCTGCTTTAGCTAGTCTTCATGAAGTGTAAAAAAGCAAGCTTGTTTCTGTACTTCAGTCCTCAACAGAGACTTGTCTGAATAAGTTTGAGTCTGTGGAGGCTTTCCAGCTAGCTGCCACCTTAGACCCACATTACAAGTTGGACTGGTGTCATGACTATGATAATAAAGTGCAAGATATTCGTGACCTTCTGACTGTGAAATACAATATGGCAGGCAGTGTTGATCCTACAATAACAGACACTTCCCCTGCTGAACCACCACCGATGAAGAGGAACAAGTTCTTTGCCCTGGCCAACCGGTCTTCTACACCAAGACCAACTCCATCAGAAACTGAGGTCTCACCTCAACCATCCATGTCTACAGGAAGATGGTGATCCCCTTGGCTACTGGAAGGCCAAGCAACCTGAGTTTCCTGTCCTCACCAGGCTTGCACCAAAGTACCTGGCCATTCCTGCTACATCGGCTCCTGTGGAATGACTGTTCGCCATTGCTGGCAAGCTCTTCAGGCCAAAGAGGTGCAATTTAAGCGATAAAAGATTTGAGCAACTTATGATGATAAGATGCAATCCTCAGTAACTTGGGCTCATTCATATTTTGTTCACTAATACAAAGAATTAAACCATTTGAACTTTTGGTTAGTAAAGAACGTGATTGGTTTGTGTGTTTGAGCATTTTTGATAAAAAATAAAGAAGTTAATTTGAAACCTGGAATTTTTATTTCTTTCCACTAGGTTAATGGTAGATTAGAATTGATTTTGAATTGAAAAGCATTTGAATTGAATTGAATGAAATATCGACCATAATGAATTGAAAATTGGATTGGAATTGAAAAGCTTGTGAATTGAATTGAATTGGAATGGAAGATTTCTTTTTTATGAATGAATTGAATTTAATTGGAATTGATTAATTCAAATTTTATTCTGAATTGGAATTGAATTTATTTGACAAAAATTAATTGACCCCATACTGTATTATATGTGAAGGGTACAGGTATTAATAAGCACAGAATATTACAGTAAACATGTCTTTTTTAATTAATAAATAAAAAAGTAAAAGTTATTACAGGTACAATGGGAATGGCAGGCATGGGGAAGAGTAGAAGACACACACCTTTTTGGCAGATTTGCAGTCATTTCCCCCCCCCTTCCCCCCCTCCCCAAACCTCGACCGCCTTCTTCCATACTGAATTTAATATTTTACTGATAAATCATACACCAGAAGTGGCTGATCATATGAGAATATATAATATATTAAATGTTGGAGGTGTGTAACGCTGTATTGGTATTAATAGCTAGGGCCCTTTAATTGAAATTTATAAAATACATTATTGAAAATAAATGGAAATTAGAAATAATAGATTTATAAATTGCAAGAATTTGGATGGTCCATCATTATTTTATTTGTATTATTTCATAAATACTGTTGACTTGTGCTTCATGAACTACGTATACACGTATGTGTAGTGATCTCTTGGTGGGGGGGGGGGGGGGGGGGGGCATTTGATATTTCTTACCATATGGACAGGACTGATTCTCATCTGCTTACAGTTGCCATAAGGGATTTTTCCAATGCAATTATCCAATAGTGTTTGGGTTGAAATGAACAGGTATCAGAGCTTCTTGTATTGATTTTGTGTACAGTAAAGCCTCGTGTAATGATGGTTATAGCAGTAGTAAAATTAATGTAAAAAATAAGTATATTTTAATTAATGTTATGTTAAGTACCGGCTGCCACCAATATAATGAGACAAATCTCACAAGAAGAAGATTACATATAGGTAGAATATTGATAGTATAAGAGTATAAAGAGAGGAAGATTTTGGTAGCGTGGCCATGATAGTTATTTACACTGTCAGTACACTTATCGTATCTTATACGTCAATACACATCTATTACGTTCTTAAAGGCGACTTCTCAAACACTGCTTCGTTACAACTCTTTATTAATTACGAACATGACATGGACAAATTAATAACACCTTCTATTGAAGTTACTAGGACATTATATTACGTTACTAGACGCTCTGACTCTTGGACACGAACATGAAATGAATACACTTCCCACATAAGTAACTCATCCCGTGGAAAGCTCTGACAAACACTCACGTGACCTAGGGAAGGCCTAGCATGGAGACTGCTTAGCTGGAGCACTGGTGTCGGGAGGGCGACTGCTTAGCTGGGACACTGGTGTCGGGAGGGCGACTGCTTAGCGGGGACACTGGTGTCGGGAGGGCGACTGCTTAGCTGGGACACCGGAGGGAAGTCTCGGTCCTGACCGGAGGCGACTGGAGGCGACCGGAGGCGGGAATGGGACAACTGGCCGCCGCCATCTGGCCGCAGCCCAGTTTGGTTAGGTTAGGTTAGGTTGTCAACAAAAAGTTCCATATGGCGGCCAGTAAAAAGCGGCGAGTTTCCCGCGGCCAGTGAGGCTGCGGCCAGATGGCGGCGGCCAGTTGTCCTAGACCCACCGGAGGCGACTTGCCTCCGGCCCCTGACTTCTCTCGAGCAGGACTCGGGGACGTCGTAACTGGCCACCTTGTTACAAGACCACTCTCTCTCTGCGAGTCCCTCTGGGTATCTCTCTCTGCGAATTGTGCGAGGGAGGACTAGCACGTCCTATATATTGGGAGGCAAGCCGTCAGGTTGAGCTGGTCGGGGGTGCGAAGGGTCTCCTTACATTTGCCCTCGCTAATGTAGGGTCAGGTCCGGACCTTTTCAGAGACTGTATCATCTGGAGAAGTCATCAGATGGGGCCTTGTGACATGAGAGGCCCTGGTTGATTTGTGGCCCCTTGAGTTGGGCTCCGAGGGTTACATTTGACCTGGTTAATGTCGGGTCAAGTCTGGCTTTCCTTGCGATGTAAGCTGTGGTCTGACAACCCATCACTACACCTCCTGCCAAGACCAAAGCTTTCATGCTCAGAGAACTGATGATACATTTAAAGTAGACAGTAACATCATGTGCAGTATCTAATATAGTCCCTGAGGCGATAATGCATCCTTACATTTTACAAATTATAACCCTAGAGATGTATGTTTTTCTACTGGCATAGTTTGATCTGACAAAGCTTACTATACCTCCCGCCAAGATTAAAGCTTCTATGACAGGAGAAAAAAAATAAAATGCATACACAGTAAGTGAACATAGAGTGATCTAAAGATTCTTCATATCTAGCATAGTGTCCGAGGCAAACTTGCAAATCACATTCTACAAACAAAATCAGGTGTTACATTGCCTAACCAGGCCGTGTCAAAATAATAATTCATCTCAGTCAGTAAATGGCTACAACATTGTGTTTCGTAGTGCAAAACATTGATCAAATGAACTCATAGAAAAAGTGACTAATCTTTTTAAAAAAACATTCTTTGTAGTACATGTTAACAAAAATCAGAGAATCAAATACAAAATACAAAATGCTCCTGCTTCACATGTTAGGGTGTTATATCTTTTTATTACACATTAGCAACATCAACAACATCAGTACATTTGTTGGGTTCAGCATGGCTCAAGTCTTCCATCCAGCTGGTATCTGAAAATAAGGAATGCCGGCAGCACAGGCGGTAGTCGGTTGGTCCTTCTGATGATCCACCTTGTCATCGTCGACTTTCTTCTGATGTCAGCACAGCGTCTCTTCTGTCTTCACATAGCACGTTTTTCTTTCTTCAATACCGCACTTTGTAGGTTGTGTCACCACATCTGACTTCTTCTCACTTCCTCCTGGTTTCTATAATATTCCAGATGAATTTTCTGTTCATCTGCATTTCTTTATACATCTTCATTTTCATATTCCAGACGATTTTTCTGTTCGTCTGCGTTTCTTTATACACCTTCATTTTCCGTCATATTCCAGATGAATTTTTCTGCTCCATCTGCATTTCTTTATACATCTTCGTTCTCCGTCATATTCCAGACGATTTTCTGTTCATCTGCCGTCGGCCCCCTCTGGCCGGGATGAAAGCCGGTCCACTGCTTGGGCTGTCGTCTCCTTAGATGACTGTAAGGCAGGTTCCGCGGACCAGGGCTCGCCCTCCGTACGTGAGTGTCGGCGAGACCAAAGAACGTCCTGTCTTACACCTTCCACAGTGGTGAATCCCTCCCTGGCTGGGCTCACCAGGGTTCGTTGTGTGGCACTTCATTCCACACTCCTTAACTTCCTAGTAGAAAAATATAAACTCTTCTTAATCCTAGACCAGGTAGGACTTGAAAGAAGTGGGGTGGTGTGTGGCGGGTGTGGTGCTGCATTCCTCACGCTGCTACTTCTCTTCTTATATGTGCTGTGGACGGATTCCGGCTAGCCATGGGGCGGTACTGTGTGTGATATTTGCCAGAGAAACAATCCTAAAGGGATGATGGATTAGTTGGAAGTGCATTCGCAAAAAAAAAAAAATTACCTTATAAGTTACGTCAATGTTTGGTAACTATTATTACCGTCACGACAATTTTCTCATTAGGCTGGGTCGGGGAGTGAAGCTCTGCTCACTACATTGAATATTATTTATCACTACGCGTAAAAGAGTACATTACAAATCATACTAGCATAAAAACACACTGAGTGAAGCTCTGTAATTATCGCAATATTAAGTAACACTAACATTTGACCTGGCCAATGTGAGGTCAGGTCTGGACTTTTTCAGAAACTATCTGGGAAAGTCATCAGGTGGGGCCGTGTGTATATTGGGAGAGCAACCGTGAGAGTTACCCTACACTTGACCCCCCTAATGTCGGGTCAGGCTAGCCTTCTTACATGTTTGTTGTGGTGACATGTCACATGGGAGGGGAGCCTGGCTGATTTAAACACCTAGGTCAACCGCAGAGTTACCCTATACTTTTGACCTCCCTAATGTCAGGTCAAGTCTGGCTTTCCTTGCGATGTAAGCTGTGGTCTGACAACCCATCACTACAGCTGCTATGTCGATGTTATACCTAGCCAGCTCTTTTGCCACAAGGGTGGTTTCTTCTTTCAGGACTCTCATTTGTGCCAATATCCAGAAGGGTCCTGACACTCCAGGCAGCGAACATGAGAGGTTGTTTTTGTTTGGATCTGTGATTTTGATTGTTTTTGACTGCATAAGGATGACCTTAATAAGTGCGGTTGCTATGTTTTGGGCACCTTTTCTGGCCCCCTTCCCATATGGGGTGAGCAGAGTGGCTCCTCGACAGGACTGAATTGCATTGCTGCCTAGATCCCAGTGCATAAACTACCATTTTATCTGTGCCGCCCATATGCAGAGTTGTGACTAGAGACTCCCGGCAGTCATCTCTGCCTGTCGCCGACACCACTCTTCCGTGCCATAGGACCTTTGGGGGTATATGGATTTTGATGATGATGAGAGGTATGATGAGCTGGATGATGGCTGCGCGTGAGTTGATTTATGTGGTGAGGCAGGAGCGCAGGCTGCAACCACACATCTTAGCTCTCCCTTTTCCCGATCCAGTGATGCAAATGTTGCAGTGACTGAGGAGAGGGAGAGTTGCAATGGACTGCCGATAGCCCAGTTTGTTGGGTTTCGCCTTTGTAGCCTGTCCATCATGCTATGCCTTTGTCCGCCTATACTGCCGTTGAGGTTTTGTTGGAGCCCTGTAAGCATGTCTGCCTGATGCGTGGCTCCACCACAGATATTTTGTTCTGGGCTTACTCCTGTAGCCTTTCACCTGTATAGATATGTAAATACCAAGATATGTGAACACGCCTGACTGCAAGACTCTGTTACCATTCATTGTACCATTTATTCACATGTCTGTATTCCTATATATTATCATAGCATGTCTGATATCTATGCTTGTGTCTAATGCCTATGTCTACTCACTATGTCCCGATGTACTATGTCTGTACTGCGCTAGTCAAGTAACTAGAAGATCTCATTTATTGTCCTAGTAATGTCTAGCAACTCTCCCTGCCTAACTAGCTAACTTCTCTCAGATCGGCCCAGGCCTGGTTACGATGAGGAGTTCCTTGTGCCGGCTCCTGTTTTGAATCGGTTGGTTATCCTGCCAAGTCTTGTACTACTTGTGGAATATATCTACTGCTCGTGCTCTGGAGTTTGAAGAACCTTGTTTAGGATTGCATCCCACCACAACACCTACCAAGGTTAATCTGCTAGGTAGCAAGGCAATGATTGGTAGGTGCCACGACATGTCCACATGCCATTGGGTCTATGCGCCGTCCCTCTTGGGCCCACTGCTACTCTGAGATCCCCTGCTGGCTGCCCTTCTTACTCGTGCCAGCGCCAATTTAGCCGGCGGGGTAGACATCCAGTACTGGATGAAGGGTCTTTTCAACATAAGACTCCAGGCAGGAACAAAGGTGTTGGCAGCTTCCATTACTGAACTTCAGTAAGCATATGACCTCACCCTTGTTGCTCACACTGAACTCGACCTACAGGAGATCCTGAACACCTACGCAGATGCGGATATACACTTCGACCTTGAGGTGAATGTATGTAAGACTCTGATTCTCTTTCGGCCTGCCCCTTGGTTCAACCACACCTCCAACATCCATTCAGCCTATTGGTACTACCGTCTCTAATGTTACCCACTTTCAGTATTTCGGCTCCCACCTGTCCACCACCGTGGACATCGATGAATAGGATCAGATGTGCATCTCGAGCTTTTGGCAGACTCTGTACTGAAAGAAGCTGAAATTATTTACAAAGTTGCACATATATCGAGCTCTGGTCCTCCCCACCCTGCAGTATGGCAGCAAGACATGGGTCACATACAGGAGACACTTCAAGGCACTTGAAAACTTTCACCATCGTAGTCTATGTTCTATCCTCTGAGTTGGCTGGGAAGACAAGAGAACAAAAGGTAGTATTCTCGCTGACACCAACTGTAGGAGCGTCGAGACTACCATTTTCCATGAACAACTATGTTGGACTGGCCATTTTACCCGGGTGGACGATTGTAGACTGCCAAAGCAGCGATTATACAGTCACCTAACGAATAGTAAACGTAATGCTGACGGGCAATTGAAAAGGTATAAGGATAGTCTTAAGACAAACCAAAAAAATTGCCAAATCGACCCTCTCACCTTGGAGTTGATTACTCCACATCATAACGCTTGGAGGAGCACCACACGAGAAGATATCAATACTTTCGAGTTAGCCTGACTGCAAACCGAAACAGACAAGCTCCAATGCTGGAAAGACGCTGTTGCCACACCCCTCACATTAGGTGTAGCCCCCCACATGTGCAACATCTGTGAATGACCCTGCTGGTCCCGTATTGGCCTCTTTAGTCACCTCGGAGCTCACCAACGAAGGTGACATCCTTAATAACTCATATCATTGTATCATAGCTGGGTGTTCATCATACTCGATTCTGAGTGACAGCAAAGTAGTAGTAATAGTAGCATAATGTAAGAGATAAGAAGGAGATGATTGGGATGTGGAAGGTTGTGGTGAAGAAGAGTGAGGATGGTGCGTTGTTGGTACGGGGATGGTGGTAGAGGCAGTCTCTGGTAGCCACGCGCGTCATAATGTGGATGCAACCAACACTATTTCTCCCTCAGATTTATGACTTTCTTTGTTGTTATCATTGTTAGTTTCACTATGTACCAGGCTCTTTATTATCACTATCCACTTGATCCACACTGTCCCAAACAGGAGTTCTAGAAAATCATCCTCTTTCAGACTTTTTTTTTTAGACATATTCACTATAGCGAAGTTGTATAGCCTGATACAGTAATGGCTTTTGAAAACTAAACATTTTCCCTGTAAATATAAAAAAACAAAATATTACATTACACAAACATCACTTCATTTCTCTAACTATAAAGAAAATATTTCAGGGTGTAGGGTAAGCACTGTAATACAGGTTGACCATCAAAAATCTGGCAACCGATCAACCGGAACCTTCAGTTTTCCGGCATGGATTTCGGAGCGTATTTTCAAATATTTCTTTGTTTATTTAATGAAGATATATGTTTTAGCTCATAAAATTCATACAAATTACCCGGCCAGAATATAATTTACATTGCTGGAATTCTTACAATTTGTTGATCATTTTGAATATAAACATCATAGATTTTGCATTAGACATACAAATTTTAGATATAATGTTTACTCTGAATAAATATGTTATCTTTTGTGCAAAATATATGACATTTATATTCAAAATATTCCTGGTCTTACAAGGAATCCAGCAATGTCAATTATATTATCCTAGCTTTAGTCTGAGGTATTATTTATTACTAAAAAGGTAAATAGTCTGGTTTTCCCACACATTTATCTGGTAGTGAGGGTTGGTGGGGGGTAGGGGGGAGGGTTGGGACCGACCGACCATCTGGCACGGTTGGAAGAGGGGGAGGCAAGGTGGGGTACTTTGATTGACAGATAGTGTCTGAAGAATATTTTTTTTTTTTATTAACTGAAGATATTTGTTTTAGCTCATAAAATTCATACAAATTACCCGGCCAGAATATAATTTACATTGCTGGAATTCTTACAATTTGATGATCATTTTGAATATAAACACCATAAATTTTGCATTAGACATAAAAATTTTAGATATAATGTTTACTGTGAGTAAATATGTTATCTTTTGTGCAAAATATATGACATTTATATTCAGAATATTCCTGGTCTTACAAGGAATCCAGCAATGTCAATTATATTATCCTAACTTTAGTTTAAGGTATTATTTATTACTATACCTTAAAATCTAGTGGTTTTCCTCCCAAAATTTCTCTGAGAGGGAAGAGCCAGCAAGTGTAGTGTGAGAAGAAGGGGAGGGAGTTGAGTCCATTATTTGAATGGACATTAACTTGGCGACTGTATTTCTCTATTTCTCTTAAGTATTAATTGTGTGCATGTACCATCATAAAATTAAGATGTTATTTTTACTAGAACATAGGTATTGTGTCGGAAAAAGTGGAGTTTGGGGGTCGGGCCAGTCTCTATTGGAATTAATCCCATATGTTCTGTTGTTCACTTTACGGGTTTTCACTTTCCGTGGTACCCTGTGGGTTCAATTGACAATTGACCGTCTACGTAATCGGGGTACTACTGTATACAGCATATATAATAAAATTTCATTTGCTTTTCATTTAGTGTTTAATTTGCTTTGTTTAAAGGACTGTACAGGTAGTCAGTTTCTGTTAAACTTATACAGCAAATATAACCATCAGTTTTTCGGCATTTTCGAAAATCCGGCACTCCTCAGGTCCCGAGGTTGCCGGATTTTTGATAGTCAACCTGTACAGGAGTTGAGGCAGACCGCACAGGGTATGGAAATTTAAAAGGATGCGGCTCTCACTCATGGTCTGACTCCTGAGATAATACTGCGCATTTATCGTTCTGGTCTTCTCTTCCTATGGGCCTCGAGAGTTGCCAACTACTTTAATAGAACTTACTTGCTACTATGATGCATAAAAAATTGGACGCACATCTGTTGAAAACTTAATTTTAGCGAATTTTTTACAGTTTGGTGACTCGATTTGCGTCACCGTGAAGTTGGTCTTATCATGAATATGAATCAAATTGCGTCATCATGTGCGGGATGGTTAACAATAGTTTTAGCTCTCTAAATCGTTCATAACACAACACAAATCATCAGAAAAAAAAACATAGTCTGCTTGTATAAGTACAGGGATGACCAAAACTTAAAATTTACCCAATATAGCCTATCGCGAATCTAAGCATCCAAATACTTATGGTAGGTAAAGTAAGATTTTACCCAATAATTAATATAAATGATGATATATCCCAGTGGTTCATTAGTGAATCATCAAAACAATAATAGCACTATGTTGTTGTGTTTAGGTAGCTTGAGTCACTATCAAAACAAAGTCCAGACAATGTCATTACTTCTAGATGACTCGTATCTCCATCCCATGCGTCGTCTGTTTGGTAGGTGGTGACGTCATTGCAAATGGCGGCCCTGTTTCTTGAGAAATAAACTTCTCTCTCCTATTATAGCAGGGCTTTAAGATTTTATTACAAATTATATATACTGTATGAGTGTATTTCTTGTGTTTACCCAAAACCGTCAACTCGTCCATTGTCCTAAGGGCAAACACGTAACGGGAAGAGAGCGCAGAATGTAAGGGTTGGGGGAGCGTTACTTGGGAATCGGCATCCCAGCTGGTCTTCGTTACTAGGGTGAAACAGGGAGTGTATGCAAATGGAGACTGTGTTAAGCTTTTATTTGGCCTTTATTTACTGGTTTTTGTTGTAACTTATTGGTATTTTTATTTATTCCTTATATTTCCTGGTACTGTACTGGATAAATTATTTTAAGAAAACTATGGCTACAGGAGGAAAATACACACACAAGTATTTACCTAAATACTCACTGCTAAAATGGGGATGTCTTATTTGACCATGTGTCTTAAACTGTATGCTGTAAAATACAGTTTGGTGTTTTTTATATCATTAGTTATCAGTTTTATACATTTAGTACATTCACCGGAAGATACGTGCAATTGGCCTTTTTGGACAGGTGATCCTCCTATTATTATTAATACCATATTATTAATGTTATTACCCGTATCAATAAAGTCCATGTACAATAATGTACAGTAATATCTCCGTTAGCTGGAGTCCCTCAAACCCGGAACTGAAAATTTTCCGAGGGGCACAGTTTCCGGGAAATTCTGAGAAAAATTTCCTGATAGCCGAAAATTTCCTGGGATTGGGGAAAATTTTCCAGGTTCGAGAAATGACGTACAGTAATGGGCAATTTCTGGAATTTCTGAAAATATTTTTCCATTACCCGGAAAATTCCAGGAATGAGGGATTTTTTCTGGCTTTGAGAGAGTCGTCTCCTTACCCGGAAACCTCTCATTTCCAGAAGTGTTCTGCACCGATTGTTCCGGAAAACGGAGATATCACTGTATTATGATTATCGTTAACACGCATTCGTTCCCCAGTTAATCTGCACATCCAAACACCCTCTTCCGGCTAATTGTCCGGTAGTGCGAGGGTTTACTGTATTAGAAACATTTGATCATCCCTTATCTTAAAATGAGATTTCAAGGGAATATCTCATTTGTGTCTCCATTAGTTGAGCCAAGATTTTGAATATTTGTGTTGTAGTTAATATGAGGTATCTAATTATTTACTGTATCTTTTAAAAACAGGAGTTGCAGTAGTTCCAGCAGTATCGGCAGCTCTAGATGTATGGGTCGGGAAGTGAGAGGTGAAGGGATGTTGTGGGGTACTGTGGGTATGGGCAGGGGAAGTCACTCAGATGACTTCTATCCCCCTCCTGTTCATCCCCAGACCCAGTCCGACTTCATCCACTATTTGTTTGATACAACAGGACAAGAGGATGAGGTATGATATTTAATATTATAATCTGTAGTGTGAGAGATGTGTGTCTAAAATGCATTTGTTTTATATCTATAACTTGTCATCAGTTCAAAGTAATCCATTACCCGGTAGTATTGGTACCAAAGCCTGCTGGGTTTATCCACTAAACCTAGAGGCTGTGTGCTACAGGAGGTAATGTAATGGTCGCTCAACCCCTTGGTGACAACCATCACTCAAAAATGGGAAATAGGTATTACACTTTGCCATAAGACATGTGAGGTACCTATACCCTTTCCACACCAACCTGGCCATGCCCCTCGTCTATAGTTACAAATAGCTGATTGGTTCATAGAAAATGTTCGTGTAGCTGTCCAATTATTCATACTAAATACGTTCACAATTGGTAATCGGACCTGTTAATCTATAAAATAATGTTAAATATCTGGACTATCAAAATGCAAATGATTTCAAGGCATTAGCACTTCAGAGAGGATGTTAAAAACAAACAAATAATAAAAATATTGCACAATAGGTATTGAACTACAGTTTGACTGGCTTTATATATCCCAAATCATTTATAGAACTGATTAACTATAAATACATACAGGAAAACCTCCGATAATGACGGTTCTACTATGACGATTCATATTTAAGACCCTGGTTAATTTAGGATCCTGTAACAGTGCCATTAGTTTTCTGCCAGCCTCAGAGGTTCCTGTCAATTTTGAGCCAATAGAAATACCCTAGGCCTGCTGGACCAATGAGAAAGTCGCGAGACGTGACGTCACGAAAGTTGTGGCATATCTTTGTGGGTTGAGGCAGTTTGAAAAGGGGAGTCTGTGTTTGGAAAGAGTGAAGTGTAGACATGTAGGTGTCAGCTCCTCATGGCGGCTATAATATGAGTACCTTTTAGGGGTTGATACGTTTCACGAAATATTTGTAATCAGTGTGACACCTGGTCAGTTAGCTAGGAAGATGGGTTATTGTTTGAAGTGTAACCGTTCAATTTGAATTACGTCATTTATAAATGAGGAACTGTTAGAGGCAGATCTTAATTCCCTTTGTGTAGACTAAACCATTGTCATGCATGTCCGTGGTATTTTGCAGTGATACATTGAATTCTAAATAATAAGTACAGTCATGCGCAGGTTAACGTCCTAGATATGTTCTTGGAAACGTGACGTTAACCGAAATGGACTTTGACCGATCATCACATAACCTTTTTATTTATACTTATGTGTATGTGGAATACTACATACATACATATACACTTTTACTCTTAAATCACTACTGTAATGTGATACAGGTGATTAATTTTTATCTCTTGTGCAAAATACATGACATATATTAAAATTACTCACTGTCTTACAAGGATTCCAGCAACGCCTGGCAGATGGGGGAGAGGGAGCGAGGGGGCGTGGGGGGAGGGGAGGTAGTACGTTTGACAGTTGGCACAGGCCCAGGTCTAACGCTGTATATTTATCAGTTCTTAGGTGACTAAGCTTCTCTCTTATAAAAAGCCAGTGAAATGACCTGGGTGAATATAATTAACATAGCTGGGATTCTTGTAACATACTGATTAATTTGAATATAAACATGCTATAATTTGCACTAGACATAACAATTTTAGTACCGTAATCAAATTAGTACATGTGCACTCCAGTTTTGCACTAAGAAATCTATGTAAATCTACCCAAAAATACAGTTGAAAAACTTTTTTATAAAATGTACTACAGTACTGTACTGTATTGTACACTAATGTATGACAATTTTTATCTCTTGAGCAAAATATATGATGTTTATATTCAAATTACTGGCTGTCTTACAAGGATTCCAGCAATACAAATTTTAATCTCCTAACTTTAGTCTAAGATATTATATAAGATAAAAACTGTAAGCCTAAAAGCCTGGCTTGGGGGAAGGGGGTTGAGGTGATAAGCTTGAGGCGAAGGTCTCTGTGTTTTTATTTAACAGTCCTACTAAGCTTCTCTCATTTTAAAATGCCAGTGATATGACCTAGGAGAATATAATTAACATGGCTGGGATTCTTGTAAGATACTGATTTATTTGAATATAAACATGTTGTAATTCGCACTAGACATAGCAATTTTAGTACCGTAATCAAATTAGTACATGTGCACTCCAGCTTTGCACTAATTTATTTTACCTTTCTTTTAGTATGGTGTGTGCATATAAATGGATGAAAATAAATGAAGAAATTTATATAAGTCTACCCAAAAATAGTTGAAAAACTTTTTATAAAATGTCCTACAGTATTGTACACTAATGTACTACATTTTTTATATCTTGAGCAAAATATATGACGCTTATATTCAAATTAATCTCTGTCTTGCAAGGATTTCAGCAATGCAAATTATATTATCCTAACTTTAGTCTGAGATATTATATAAAATAAACATAATGAAATCACCAGGGTGTGAAGAGCGAGTGGGAGGTGAGGTGACAGAATGTCTGGCGTTTGTTTGTTTATTTATTTATTTGAGATAAGATTTGACAGTTGGCGCTGAAGGCCTGCGTGGTTATTTATCATTACTTAAGAGTGACTAAGCTCTTTTCATAATTTTCCACCCAAACGACCTGGGGGAATATAACTTACATTGGAGGGATTCTTGTAAGATAGTAATTTATTTGAATGTTTTTTTTGTTTTTTTTTTCCATTTAAATTTTAATTGTTTATTCCTTGATAGAGGAAGTGGGATCCTAGTGCTGTCACTTGGTACCCCTGTACCATAACACCAGAAGCAACTGGCCAGTGTCACAAGTATATACAGTTCAGTCATCCCTTGGTTATCGAGCCTAATTGGGACCCCGTTGCTGATAACGAAAGTACAGAACCTATGGGATTTATTCTAATTGGTTCATTTACCCAAGACCCAACCCCAAGTTTCCCATTTTACGACCATTTAGACCCACTAAATATATATATATAATGTTATGGTAAATATCATAAACACACATAGGCATGGCTAGGTTTATTACAAAGTGATGAAAAGGGTACGCTTAATACTGTAGTCCACAAAACGTGTAGCTATGCTTTTTTTATTTGGTTCCCCGTCATACGAGTCTGTTTTCTCTCACATCAGGACGCCTGAGTCCTCCGTTTTCTCTCTTAATCTTAGAGTGCACCAGAGACTTTACTATTTTTATTAATGCCACAGAATTTGAAATTGCAACCCCAATTTCAACTGGGGTTGCAACTAGATATGTCTGATTACAGCAAATGTGATATTGTCAATTTGTAGGTGAAAGATTTTATCCTCAATAGATGTAGGTTAACATTTCACCTGTAGGCAAATGCTTAAAAAAGCATATTCCTTTAACACATAATATCTGACCAGTATGGGGAGGATCATGATGTCTCCGTCAGGGGGTCATGGAGTGGTGGTCCAGCAGGCGTCATTTTTTTTGGGGGGGGGCACGGACGTATATGTGATCGGACGTTGTTCGGTCGGACGTTAACCGGCGCATGACTGTATTTCATATTTCCCCTCTAAAATATTGTATCTTAATTCCCTAACGTGCTCCACTGAGTCTCTCCTGGCTGGTGTGTGGGAGGGCCAACTGTAAGCTTATGTCACTAGCCGACCACAACCATAAACAATAACCTCCCTCACTCTCTCCACCTCTAAGTGTATAATGAGAAAGAATAGCATGAATAAGTAAAAGAAAGAGTAGGAGTCAGTGAAAGAAGTAAGAATAAGAAAATTAAATACAGTGATATCCCCATTAGCCGGAACAATTGCTGCAAAGCACTTCGGGTATGAGAGATTTCTGGCTAATGTGATGACTTTCTCAAACCCGGAAAAATCCTCCATCCCCGGAAATATTTCCGGTTACTGGAAAAAACTTTCCTAGTGTCTAAACTATTTATCTTGCACAGACAAACACTAGCCCACATCCTCATAATGTTTCTGTGTGCTGGAGAGTTTTCCAAGAGTCTAAACCAAAAATCTATATAATGTGGTCATGAATGATGCTGTGTGTTATAGCAAGGACTGATATTTTCCACTCCTTTGGAGTGTGGGGGATTAGTGGGTCTCATGTAACTGACCTGACACAATGTCAGGTGGAGGTAGGATGGGGTATTGATACAATGTCAGGTCACCCACTGTTGGGTGGAGGATTAGTAGGTCTCAGGACCTGAAGATGTCTTGAATAAACATAAAAGCTAAAATACAGTATTTGTTATACTTACACTTTTCACATTATATCCCTTCAATATTACATAGTGGTAACATGCACCAGTGTTGCCAAGCTCCTCAACAGCTGATCTTTTAATTCACCACCACGTAGTTAACCACGCATAAATTTATGTCATACAATATGGGAGTGTTTGGGTGTGATGTTGTGGTATTAATTAATAAACAAGCAATATTGTATCGTCAATGACAGTCATTTGAAGAATAACAGCGTACTACAATTGTCACTACTATTCATCAAACTACTGTACTTACATTAACAATACAATATTGTTTATTATTCATTAACTAATACCCCAACACCACATCATACACACAAACACACACAATGTTTAGTTTACAGTCTTTTGTGTGAGACACAGTGAGTTGGAGGGAGGCAAGGGGGGGGGGGGGGGGGCAAGAAGGCTAGCACTCCACTTTTCACCAATGATCAGCCGCTTATGGTGTATGTTTTATCATGGTAAATATAAAATATTAAACACATTAATCACAAATTATTACAGTAAACATATCTTTATTAATTAATAAAAAAAAAGTTAAACATGGCAGGCATGGAGAGGAGTAGGGGAGAGGCAGGAACATTTTTGGTGGTGTGCGGTCAGTCCCTTCCCTCCTTCCCTCCCCAAACCTCCAACACAAGAGGACCTGGGAACATGACGCAATATTTCGTCATTTTTCTATACATGTTATATAGCACAGTTCTTTTAAGGAATAATAATCATCCCATAGATTGGGAAAACAGTTTAGAAGTGTATAAATCATCGTGTGTCACAGAAAGACTTATGGTTGAAGCAACTTTGATTAGGGAAATGAATTCTAGAAACCTTAGTGATGGTCAGTACAAAACTGATTCAGTAGAATGTTGATTTCAGGCAATTCAATTTAAGATTAATGATTTAAAGCAACACCCACAATTAAGGACAATGTTTTAATTTAAAGCGAATCTTTCCGATTTTGCGAATCTTTCCTATTTTGCGCGAGTCAATCTGGCGCATCATATTAAAATTTTGCGCCTAATGTTTCTCTGGGGACGCTACACCATCCTAAGGGCAAAGCTGTACCTTTACATGCACTCAAAATAATGTACTAAATGATTACTAGAATTTTTGTCTAGTGCAAACTATAGCGTGATTAATATTCAAATTTATCACTATCTTATAAGAATTCCAGCAATGTAAATTATATTCTCCCCGGTCACTTCTGTGGCATTTTATAAATCAAAAACAAAAACTCAATTTAAAGGACATAAATAAACAAATAAATACTTCACTAGACCTTTGGCGCCAACTGTCAAACGTGTCACTGTCACCCCCCCCCCCCCCACACACACACATCTTTCCAGCCAATGTTATAGGCTTACAGTTGTTATCTTATATAATATCACAGACTAAAGTTAGGAGAATGTAATTATAATTTGCATTGCTAGAATCCTTGCAAGACAGAGAATAATCTTAATATAAACGTCATATAATTTGCACGAGATATAAACTTTAGCCCTTTGTAATAAAATTAATAAGAACATGTCAGTTCAGTGACATTTTATAAGAGAAAAACTTAGTCACTTTTAAGGACAGATAAACACTAGACCTTGGCATCAACCACACCCCCCCACCTCCCCCATCTTCCCATCAGCTGATCCCTAGTAAACAGACCATTTCACTTCCCATAATTTTAGCTGTGTTAATTTATGAGTGTTTGTTTTAACATAATACTACACAAAAACAATGTTTTGTTTATTCTAGGAGATGGACCAAGGTGCATCTGGGTAGACTCTCAGACTTTTTAGTATTTTGTGTTTCTCTCAAGTACTAAACTAAATTATTCCATTGAAACAACACTTCGATTTAGTGCGAATTTGGTTTAAAGCGACCTCTCTTGGAACGTATCACACGTGTTATATCAACATTCTACTGTAGTATGTTACACAAATTTATTTGTCAGTGGCCCAAGGGTAAAAATGCTTTGAAAGCATTTGAGGAAGATGTAGGATAGATGATTAGTGGGTCTCATATCTTTGACCTGACTTGACATGACTAGTTACATCACCCATTCTTATAAGCTCCTCTTATGATTGCAATGGTGGTGGTGTGTGGATTAGTGGATGTCATGTGTTTGACCTGACCTCATGTTTTGTAAGGTCACCCTGTGTACATAAGCCTCTCAGTCGCCTCTGAAGATGTCTTGAATAAAGACCAAACCTAAGGTGCTCCATTTTTTCCCTTTCCTGTGTGATTTTACAGTCGACCCTCGTTAATTCGGACCCCTTTAATCCGGATTTCGGATAATTCGGACAAAATCTGACTTTTTTTTTTTTAGGAATATTACCTACGCGGACCTTAAGCTAAAATGCTGGTCCATCCACTGCTGGGATAAAACACTAGCGTCTTCTTGGTTAAATGTAACATAATAATAATAATAATTAATTGTTTATTGAAAGAGCTTGGCAGCCAGAAGGCTGAAAATATACAGTTACATATTTGGGGAATGGGTTACGAATTACAAATAATATACAAGTAACATAAGTGACACAAATAAGACATATAATAACTTGGATGGGGAAAAACTCAAACTACAGTTCATCTCCACCATTAGTGTGGGGGGTGATGCAACTTTAGCTTCAGACATGAAAAACATTTACCATTTACTGCCAGTAAACAATGGAAACGTAAAATATGTACCAATTAGTAATGAAAAGTTGTGCAGTTCCTTCAGCAAATGAAGCTCACCAACTTACAATAGGCTAAATTACCTTACAACGTGTTTTCAGTAGTCTATGTTGAAGTTCTTAGTACAGGCTAACTTATCATATCATATACGGTATCACAGTTCTCATTGATCTACAAAAAATACTGGTAATAAAAACCTTTTCGATATTTCACACTTAATATAATACCCGGTAATCTACTTCAACCTCCTATTGTTTACAACGACACATGACGCATCATGCACCACCAGCTGTATCAGCTAGACGGTACACGTGTTTTTCGAATCGTTTTCAGTTAAAAAACTGTTACATCACACGTATATTTTACCTTAACTGTGCCTGAATGAATATATTCTCGGAAATAAATAGTAGTTTTGCTGAAACGTGATGTATTTTAATGTAAAATAGGATAAAATACATGACGAAAACAAAAGATTTTACCTAACCTTCCGATGTTCAAGAGAAGTTACTGTTTTTTTTAATAGTTTGTGGTTAAAATACTGTTATATTACAATGGTATTCCATTCATACTGTGCTTGATATAATGCATTCATGGAAATGTAATGTTTTTTGCTGAAATGACGTACGTATTACAGTGGAAAGTGGGATAAAATCGTGACGAAAACAATGACTTTCGCTTTCTTTCGTTCAAAAGATGTTACCGTAATCGCTTTTCGAATGGTTTTCAGTTAAAAAACTGTTGTATTACAATAATATTCTATCCTAATTGACTTGAATAAGTACTACGATACCATATTTCTGAATATTTTCATTAAAATCCATCCAAATCATTTTCTTTGTCATCGTCTGCAGCACCAAACAGCTCCTCCCGGTCCTCTCCTTGAACAGGGCTAGAGGGTACGTGTTTTTCGAATCATTTTCAGTTAAAAAACTATTACATCACACGTATATTTTACCTAAACTGCGCCTGAATGAATATATTCTCGGAAATAAATAGTAGTTTTGCTGAAACGTGATGTATTTCAATGTAAAATAGGATAAAATACATGACGAAAACAAAAGACTTTACCTAAGCTTCCGATGTTCTTGAGATGTTATTCATTTTTTTAATAGTTTTCGGTTACAATACTGTTATATTACAATGATATTCTATTCATACTGTGCTTGATATAATGCATTCACGGAAATGTAATATTTTTGCTGATATTACGTACGTATTACAGTGGAAAGTGGGATAAAATCGTGACGAAAACAATGACTTTCGCTTTCTTTCGTTCAAAAGATGTTACCATAATCGCTTTTCGAATGGTTCAGTTAAAAAATTGTTGTATTACAATAATATTCCCTCCTAATTGACTTGAATAAATACTTGAATGGAAATATACATTATTTTTGTTGAAACTCCCCATGTTTCAGTGTAAAGTGTTGTAATAATAAATGGTAAACAATTTGCCTTCGGCACTCGTGTTTCAGGCACGGCGAGCCTCAGTTTATAGGACGTAGAGTGTTTCTACTGAAGGTTTTGTTGTTCCATTACCCTCAAAAACTTGGGTCGACCTATAAACGAGGAATATCATAAATTAACGATTTCTTGGTCAAAAAATCAGGGTCGACCTATAAACGAGGGGGGGGGGGGGTTATAGGTGAGTATATACGGTATGCAAGGCTAAGGACAAACCCACTGCATTTTCTTTGAAATATAATGCAATATTAACCCCTTCATCGGTTAATTCGGACAATCGGCTAAAACGGACACCCTTTCCCCCCCGATTAGTCTGAATTAACGAGGGTCGACTGTATCAAGTTGTTATAGCACAGTATTTAATATTTTATATTATCAATGATAAATCATACACCAGAAGTGGCTGATCATACGAGGATATATAATATAATAAATGTTGGAGGTGTGTAACGCTGTATTGGTATTAATAGCTAGGGCCCTTTAATTGAAATTTATAAAATACATTATTGAAAATAAATTAAAATTAGAAATAATAGATTTATAAATTGCAAGAATTTGGATGGTCCATCATTTTTATTATTTCATAAATACTGTATACGTACGGATATTCAGAAATTTCCCTGAAAATCTCTTGATTTTATACCGTATTACTCATTATTGAGTCATCCATCATGACACAAGTTGACTTGTGTTTCATGAACTACGTATATACACTTGAGGACACACACACACACACACACACACACTCACTCACTCACTCACTCACTCTCTACTGTAGTGCACTAAGGTAGTTTGTCATTATTCGCGGTTTTGTCTACTCGCGCCATTCTTTGGAACCTAACTACACCTAGACTCTTATGGTGTATGAGTCATCATAATTACTATATCTTTAATAAAAAAAATACAATATATAATTTGTAATATGACTTGAAAATAAAAGGATAACCTGTATAGAAAGTATATACTCAGGATGCATTCATGTGAGAGCTTTTGGTGCAAATAAGCTTACAGCAAGATCATAACAAGATACAGTATAGTAAAGTTAATTTAGGACCCAATTCAATTTACGCGATTATTTTTTTTTATTAACAAAATTTAAAAAATATAAACCATTTTCGTATAAATAATAACTAAATCCCGATATTATAAAAAAAGAAACATGCCTTGCGCACAGAGGCTGCCGGGCTTGTTAGTGGCGACGCATCACTAGTATAAACAATCGCAGTTGGCGGGCCCTTTGTTTTCAAGCATCTGAACAGGAAAAGGAAAAAACCTTTCTCAGGTTTCTTACAGCATTTTTTGCATCTCTATTCAACATGAGCAAGAGAGCAAGTGATGGTAGTGCTGCTTCAAAAACTAAAAGAAAGTGTATAAACTTAACCGAGAGACTAGATGTGTTAAAACGATATGAAAAAGGTGAGAGGTCTGTGGATGTTATATGGCGCAAGCAATGAACATATTTTCTGAAGTGGATCCATTAACAGAACAAAGCATTACAATTTAAATAAACACAATTGACCTCTACATAAAGATGTATAATGAGAAAAGAAAGCAGCTGTGCAAGGTTCTTTCAACATCTTTATTATTCGAAGGCCTAAACCATCAACTTCAGCTGCACCATCAAATTCAGCATCATAAGGAGCTTCAACATCAACTTCAGGTCCAGTAACAGTTTCAGCAACAGCTTTATGGAAAGCTACAGCTTCAGCCAGAGTTGACCCTGATAACTTTGTCATCTGAGTAAAAGCTTGCACAACAACATTGGCTGTCCTTATGTTTTAGACTTTACCACCGTTGGTGAGTAGAATTTTTGTTTTACATTCATAGATATTATTTAAAACATATATGAACAGTAAATAAGCGTTGCATTCATATTCATGTATCGAGATATGACGATATGTTTTCACATGTACGCCATTACTGTACATAAGTTGGCGTCCCAATCGTCTCGCTTTATTTCTTTACCATTAGTGGTTAGCCACTTCTAGTGTTCCATTTATTAACATTAATTAACATTACTTAAAACATACATGCAGGTATTCAATTTTTTTACATATAAGTTCACTACAGCTACAACCAGGGTCTTATTTCTTCAGTTTCTTATGTAGAACCATCGTCACTCACGAAAACAATGCTGTCTTGTCTCCTCTTGAGTGTTTTAATATTCTATGTATTATTAATAAATTGTATTGTTCATTTCGCATATACTGTATGAAGATTAATTCAATCAAACACATATTTAGTAATAAACTACAGTACTATGCTCAAATGTAATAAGTTAATCACTAAAATTTTTGTTTAGTGCAAACTATGAGATGTTTATACTCAAATTAATTGCTATCTTGCAAGAATTCCAGTAATGCAATTTATATTCTGCGAAATAAAGTGAGTCACATTTTATAAACAAAAAAGTTAAACTCCCTGCCTTTCATAATCCTTGAGTAAGCGTTAATCTCCCCTCCTGACTGTCAACACCCGACCTCCCCACCTCCTCCCAGCCAGCAGGGGAGGCAGATGGTGTTGATAATGACTTAAGAGAATATAACTTGCATTGCTGGAGTCCTTGTAAGACAGTGATTAACTGGAGTATAAACATCTCATAGTTTGCACATGAAATACATTTTTTAGTACAGTCCTCATCATCACTGCCAGGGTCATGAGCCACCTCACTCTCATCATCACTGCCAGGGACATGAGCCACCTCACTCTCATCATCACTGCCAGGGTCATGACCCACATCACTCTCCTCACTGCCAGGGTCATCAGCCACCTCACTCTCATCATCACTGCCAGGGTCATGAACCACCTCACTCTCATCATCACTGCCAGGGTCATGAGCCACCTCACTCTCATCATCACTGCCAGAGTCATGAGCCACCTCACTCTCATCATCACTGCCAGGGTCATCAGCCACCTCACTCTCCTCACTGCCAGGGTCATCAGCCACCTCACTCTCATCATCACTGCCAGAGTCATGAGCCACCTCACTCATCATCACTGCCAGGGTCATGAGCCACCTCACTCTCATCATCACTGCCAGGGTCATGAGCCACCTCACTCATCATCACTGCCAGGGTCATCAGCCACCTCACTCTCATCATCACTGCCAGAGTCATGAGCCACCTCACTCTCATCATCACTGCCAGGGTCATGAGCCACCTCACTCTCATCATCACTGCCAGGGTCATGAGCCACCTCACTGCCAGAGTCATGAGCCACCTCACTCTCATCATCACTGCCAGGGTCATCAGCCACCGCACTCATTATCACTGCCAGGGTCATGAGCCACCTCACTCATCACTGCCAGGGTCATGAGCCACCTCACTCTCATCACTGCCAGGGTCATGAGCCACCTCACTCTCATCATCACTGCCAGGGGCTTGAGCCACCTCACTCATCATCACTGCCAGGGTCATGAGCCACCTCACTCTCATCACTGCCAGGGTCATGACCCACCTCACTCATCATCACTGCCAGGGTCATGAGCCACCTCACTCTCATCATCACTGCCAGGGTCTTGAGCCACCTCACTCATCACTGCCAAGGTCTTGAGCCACCTCACTCTCATCACTGCCAGGGTCATGAGCCACCTCACTCTCATCACTGCCAGGGTCATCAGCCACCTCACTCATTATCACTGCCAGGGTCATCAGCCACCTCACTCATTATCACTGCCAGGGTCATCAGCCACCTCACTCTCATCACTGCCAGGGTCATCAGCCACCTCACTCTCATCATCACTGCCAGGGTTATCAGCCACCTCACTCTCATTATCACTGCCAGGGTAATGAATCACCTCACTCTCATCATCACTGCCAGGGTCATCAGCCACCTCACTCATTATCACTGCCAGGGTCATCAGCCACCTCACTCTCATCATCACTGCCAGGGTCATCAGCCACCTCACTCTCATCATCACTGCCAGGGTCATCAGCCACCTCACTCTCATCATCACTGCCAGGGTCATGAGCCACCTCACTCATCATCACTGCCAGGGTCATCAGCCACCTCACTCTCATCATCACTGCCAGGGTCATCAGCCACCTCACTCTCATCATCACTGCCAGGGTCATCAGCCACCTCACTCTCATCATCACTGCCAGGGTTCATGAGCCACCTCACTCTCATCATCACTGCCAGGGTCATGACCCACCTCACTCTCATCATCACTGCCAGGGTCATCAGCCACCTCACTCTCATCATCACTGCCAGGGTTCATGAGCCACCTCACTCATCATCACTGCCAGGGTCATCAGCCACCTTACTCTCATCATCACTGCCAGGGTAATGAGCCACCTCACTCTCATTATCACTGCCAGGGTCATCAGCCACCTCACTCTCATTATCACTGCCAGGGTCATGAGCCACCTCACTCTCATCATCACTGCCAGGGTCATCAGCCACCTCACTCTCATCATCACTGCCAGGGTCATCAGCCACCTCACTCTCATCATCACTGCCAGGGTCATCAGCCACCTCACTCTCATCATCACTGCCAGGGTCATCAGCCACCTCACTCATTACTGCCAGGGTCATGAGCCACCTCACTCTCATCATCACTGCCAGAGTCATCAGCCACCTCACTCATCATCACTGCCAGGGTCATCAGCCACCTCACTCTCATTATCACTGCCAGGGTCATCAGCCACCTCACTCATTACTGCCAGGGTCATGAGCCACCTCACTCTCATCATCACTGCCAGGGTCATCAGCCACCTCACTCTCATCATCACTGCCAGGGTCATCAGCCACCTCACTCTCATCATCACTGCCAGGGTCATCAGCCACCTCACTCTCATCATCACTGCCAGGGTCATGAGCCACCTCACTCATTACTGCCAGGGTCATGAGCCACCTCACTCTCATTATCACTGCCAGGGTCATCAGCCACCTCACTCTCATCATCACTGCCAGGGTCATCAGCCACCTCACTCTCATTATCACTGCCAGGGTCATGAGCCACCTCACTCTCATCATCACTGCCAGGGTCATGAGCCACCTCACTCTCATCATCACTGCCAGGGTCAACAGCCACCTCACTCATCATCACTGCCAGGGTCATGAGCCACCTCACTCATCATCACTGCCAGGGTCATGAGCCACCTCACTCATCATCACTGCCAGGGTCATGAGCCACCTCACTCTCATTATCACTGCCAGGGTCATCAGCCACCTCACTCTCATTATCACTGCCAGGGTCATCAGCCACCTCACTCTCATTATCACTGCCAGGGTCATCAGCCACCTCACTCTCATCATCACTGCCAGGGTCATCAGCCACCTCACTCTCATCATCACTGCCAGGGTCATCAGCCACCTCACTCTCATCACTGCCAGGGTCATGAGCCACCTCACTCTCATTATCACTGCCAGAGTCATCAGCCACCTCACTCTCATCACTGCCAGGGTCATCAGCCACCTCACTCTCATTATCACTGCCAGGGTCATCAGCCACCTCACTCTCATCACTGCCAGGGTCATCAGCCACCTCACTCTCATCATCACTGCCAGGGTCATCAGCCACCTCACTCTCATCATCACTGCCAGGGTCATCAGCCACCTCACTCTTATCATCACTGCCAGGGTCATGAGCCACCTCACTCTCATCATCACTGCCAGGGTCATCAGCCACCTCACTCTCATCATCACTGCCAGGGTCATGAGCCACCTCACTCTCATCATCACTGCCAGGGTCATGAGCCACCTCACTCTCATCATCACTGCCAGGGTCATCAGCCACCTCACTCATCATCACTGCCAGGGTCATGAGCCACCTCACTCTCATCATCACTGCCAGGGTCATGAGCCACCTCACTCTCATCATCACTGCCAGGTTCATCAGCCACCTCACTCATCATCACTGCCAGGGTCATCAGCCACCTCACTCTCATTATCACTGCCAGGGTCATCAGCCACCTCTCTCTCATTATCACTGCCAGGGTCATCAGCCACCTCACTCTCATCATCACTGCCAGGGTCATCAGCCACCTCACTCTCATCATCACTGCCAGGGTCATCAGCCACCTCACTCTCATTATCACTGCCAGGGTCATCAGCCACCTCACTCTCATTATCACTGCCAGGGTCATCAGCCACCTCTCTCATCACTGCCAGGGTCATCAGCCACCTCACTCTCATCATCACTGCCAGGGTCATCAGCCACCTCACTCTCATCATCACTGCCAGGGTCATGAGCCACCTCACTCTCATCATCACTGCCAGGGTCATCAGCCACCTCACTCTCATTATCACTGGCAGGGTCATGAGCCACCTCACTCTCATCATCACTGCCAGGGTCATGAGCCACCTCACTCTCATTATCACTGCCAGGGTCATCAGCCACCTCACTCTCATCATCACTGCCAGGGTCATCAGCCACCTCTCTCATCACTGCCAGGGTCATGAGCCACCTCACTCTCATCATCACTGCCAGAGTCATGAGCCACCTCACTCATCATCACTGCCAGGGTCATGAGCCACCTCTCTCATCACTGCCAGGGTCATCAGCCACCTCATTCTCATTATCACTGCCAGGGTCATCAGCCACCTCATTCTCATTATCACTGCCAGGGTCATGAGCCACCTCACTCTCATCATCACTGCCAGGGTCATCAGCCACCTCACTCTCATTATCACTGCCAGGGTCATCAGCCACCTCACTCTCATTATCACTGCCAGGGTCATCAGCCACCTCACTCTCATTATCACTGCCAGGGTCATCAGCCACCTCACTCTCATTATCACTGCCAGGGTCATCAGCCACCTCACTCTCATTATCACTGCCAGGGTCATCAGCCACCTCACCCTCATTATCACTGCCAGGGTCATCAGCCACCTCACTCTCATTATCACTGCCAGGGTCATCAGCCACCTCACTCTCATTATCACTGCCAGGGTCATCAGCCACCTCACTCTCATCACTGCCAGGGTCATCAGCCACCTCACTCTCATCATCACTGCCAGGGTCATGAGCCACCTCACTCATTACTGCCAGGGTCATGAGCCACCTCACTCTCATCATCACTGCCAGGGTCATGAGCCACCTCACTCATCATCACTGCCAGGGTCATGAGCCACCTCACTCTCATCATCACTGCCAGGGTCATCAGCCACCTCACTCATCATCACTGCCAGGGTCATCAGCCACCTCACTCATTACTGCCAGGGTCATCAGCCACCTCACTCTCATTATCACTGCCAGGGTCATCAGCCACCTCACTCTCATTATCACTGCCAGGGTCATCAGCCACCTCACTCTCATTATCACTGCCAGGGTCATCAGCCACCTCACTCTCATTATCACTGCCAGGGTCATCAGCCACCTCTCTCATCATCACTGCCAGGGTCATCAGCCACCTCACTCTCATTATCACTGCCAGGGTCATCAGCCACCTCACCCTCATTATCACTGCCAGGGTCATCAGCCACCTCACTCTCATTATCACTGCCAGGGTCATCAGCCACCTCACTCTCATTATCACTGCCAGGGTCATCAGCCACCTCACTCTCATCACTGCCAGGGTCATCAGCCACCTCACTCTCATCATCACTGCCAGGGTCATGAGCCACCTCACTCATTACTGCCAGGGTCATGAGCCACCTCACTCTCATCATCACTGCCAGGGTCATGAGCCACCTCACTCATCATCACTGCCAGGGTCATGAGCCACCTCACTCTCATCATCACTGCCAGGGTCATCAGCCACCTCACTCATCATCACTGCCAGGGTCATCAGCCACCTCACTCATTACTGCCAGGGTCATCAGCCACCTCACTCTCATTATCACTGCCAGGGTCATCAGCCACCTCACTCTCATTATCACTGCCAGGGTCATCAGCCACCTCACTCTCATTATCACTGCCAGGGTCATCAGCCACCTCACTCTCATTATCACTGCCAGGGTCATCAGCCACCTCACTCTCATTATCACTGCCAGGGTCATCAGCCACCTCACTCTCATTATCACTGCCAGGGTCATCAGCCACCTCACTCTCATCATCACTGCCAGGGTCATGAGCCACCTCACTCATTACTGCCAGGGTCATGAGCCACCTCACTCATCATCACTGCCAGGGTCATGAGCCACCTCACTCTCATTATCACTGCCAGGGTCATCAGCCACCTCACTCTCATTATCACTGCCAGGGTCATGAGCCACCTCACTCTCATCATCACTGCCAGGGTCATCAGCCACCTCACTCTCATTATCACTGCCAGGGTCATCAGCCACCTCACTCTCATTATCACTTCCAGGGTCATCAGCCACCTCACTCTCATTATCATTGCCAGGGTCATCAGCCACCTCACTCTCATCATCACTGCCAGGGTCATCAGCCACCTCACTCTCATCATCACTGCCAGGGTCATGAGCCACCTCACTCTTATCATCACTGCCAGGGTCATGAGCCACCTCACTCATCATCACTGCCAGGTTCATCAGCCACCTCACTCATCATCACTGCCAGGTTCATGAGCCACCTCACTCTCATTATCACTGCCAGGTTCATGAGCCACCTCACTCTCATTATCACTGCCAGGGTCATCAGCCACCTCTCTCTCATTATCACTGCCAGGGTCATGAGCCACCTCACTCTCATCATCACTGCCAGGGTCATCAGCCACCTCACTCTCATCATCACTGCCAGGGTCATCAGCCACCTCTCTCATCACTGCCAGGGTCATCAGCCACCTCACTCTCATCATCACTGCCAGGGTCATCAGCCACCTCACTCTCATTATCACTGCCAGGGTCATCAGCCACCTCTCTCATCACTGCCAGGGTCATCAGCCACCTCATTCTCATTATCACTGCCAGGGTCATCAGCCACCTCATTCTCATTATCACTGCCAGGGTCATGAGCCACCTCACTCTCATCATCACTGCCAGGGTCATCAGCCACCTCACTCTCATTATCACTGCCAGGGTCATCAGCCACCTCACTCTCATTATCACTGCCAGGGTCATCAGCCACCTCACTCTCATTATCATTGCCAGGGTCATCAGCCACCTCACTCATCATCACTGCCAGGGTCATCAGCCACCTCACTCTCATCATCACTGCCAGGGTCATGAGCCACCTCACTCTCATCATCACTGCCAGGGTCATGAGCCACCTCACTCATCATCACTGCCAGGTTCATTAGCCACCTCACTCATCATCACTGCCAGGGTCATGAGCCACCTCACTCTCATTATCACTGCCAGGGTCATCAGCCACCTCTCTCTCATTATCACTGCCAGGGTCATGAGCCACCTCACTCTCATCATCACTGCCAGGGTCATCAGCCACCTCACTCTCATCATCACTGCCAGGGTCATCAGCCACCTCACTCTCATTATCACTGCCAGGGTCATCAGCCACCTCACTCTCATCATCACTGCCAGGGTCATCAGCCACCTCACTCTTCTCATCACTGCCAGGGTCATCAGCCACCTCACTCTCATTATCACTGCCAGGGTCATCAGCCACCTCACTCTCATTATCACTGCCAGGGTCATCAGCCACCTCTCTCATCACTGCCAGGGTCATCAGCCACCTCACTCTCATCATCACTGCCAGGGTCATCAGCCACCTCACTCTCATCATCACTGCCAGGGTCATCAGCCACCTCACTCTCATCATCACTGCCAGGGTCATCAGCCACCTCACTCTCATCATCACTGCCAGGGTCATCAGCCACCTCTCATCACTGCCAGGGTCATGAGCCACCTCACTCTCATCATCACTGCCAGGGTCATGAGCCACCTCTCTCATCACTGCCAGGGTCATGAGCCACCTCTCTCATCACTGCCAGGGTCATCAGCCACCTCACTCTCATCATCACTGCCAGGGTCATGAGCCACATCACTCTCATCATCACTTCCAGGGTCATGAGCCACCTCTCTCATCACTGCCAGGGTCATGAGCCACCTCACTCTCATCATCACTGCCAGGGTCATGAGCCACCTCACTCTCATCATCACTGCCAGGGTCATGAGCCACCTCACTGTCATTATCACTGCCAGGGTCATCAGCCACCTCTCTCATCACTGCCAGGGTCATGAGCCACCTCACTCTCATCATCACTGCCAGAGTCATGAGCCACCTCACTCTCATCATCACTGCCAGGGTCATGAGCCACCTCTCTCATCACTGCCAGGGTCATGAGCCACCTCTCTCATCACTGCCAGGGTCATGAGCCACCTCACTCTCATCATCACTGCCAGGGTCATGAGCCACATCACTCTCATCATCACTGCCAGGGTCATTAGCCACCTCACTCTCATCATCACTGCCAGGGTCATGAGCCACCTCACTCTCATCATCACTGCCAGGGTCATGAGCCACCTCACTCTCATCATCACTGCCAGGGTCACCAGCCACCTCACTGTCATTATCACTACCAGGGTCATCAGCCACCTCACTGTCATTATCACTGCCAGGGTCATCAGCCACCTCACTCTCATTATCACTGCCAGGGTCATCAGCCACCTCTCTCATCACTGCCAGGGTCATCAGCCACCTCACTCTCATCATCACTGCCAGGGTCATCAGCCACCTCACTCTCATCATCACTGCCAGGGTCATCAGCCACCTCTCTCATCACTGCCAGGGTCATCAGCCACCTCACTCTCATCATCACTGCCAGGGTCATGAGCCATCTCTCTCGTCACTGCCAGGGTCATCAGCCACCTCTCTCGTCACTGCCAGGGTCATCAGCCACCTCTCTCGTCACTGCCAGGGTCATCAGCCACCTCACTCTCATCATCACTGCCAGGGGCATCAGCCACCTCACTCATCATCACTGCCAGGGTCATCAGCCACCTCACTCATCATCACTGCCAGGGTCATCAGCCACCTCACTCATCATCACTGCCAGGGTCATCAGCCACCTCACTCTCATCATCACTGCCAGGGTCATCAGCCACCTCACTCTCATTATCACTGCCTGGGTCATCAGCCACCTCACTCTCATCATCACTGCCAGGGTCATCAGCCACCTCATTGTCATTATCACTGCCAGGGTCATCAGCCACCTCACTGTCATTATCACTGCCAGGGTCATCAGCCACCTCACTGTCATTATCACTGCCAGGGTCATCAGCCACCTCACTCTCATTATCACTGCCAGGGTCATCAGCCACCTCACTCTCATTATCACTGCCAGGGTCATCAGCCACCTCACTCTCATTATCACTGCCAGGGTCATCAGCCACCTCACCCTCATTTTCACTGCCAGGGTCATCAGCCACCTCACTCTCATTATCACTGCCAGGGTCATCAGCCACCTCACTCTCATTATCACTGCCAGGGTCATCAGCCACCTCACTCTCATTATCACTGCCAGGGTCATCAGCCACCTCACTCATTATCACTGCCAGGGTCATCAGCCACCTCACTCTCATCATCACTGCCAGGGTCATCAGCCACCTCACTCATCATCACTGCCAGGGTTATCAGCCACCTCACTCATCATCACTGCCAGGGTCATCAGCCACCTCACTCTCATCATCACTGCCAGGGTCATCAGCCACCTCAATCTCATCATCACTGCCAGGGTCATCAGCCACCTCTCTCATCATCACTGCCAGGGTCATCAGCCACCTCACTCTCATTATCACTGCCAGGGTCATCAGCCACCTCACTCTCATCATCACTGCCAGGGTCATCAGCCACCTCACTCTCATTGTCACTGCCAGGGTCATCAGCCACCTCACTCTCATCATCACTGCCAGGGTCATCAGCCACCTCACTCTCATCATCACTGCCAGGGTCATCAGCCACCTCACTCTCATTATCACTGCCAGGGTCATCAGCCACCTCACTCTCATCATCACTGCCAGGGTCATCAGCCACCTCACTCTCATTATCACTGCCAGGGTCATCAGCCACCTCACTCTCATTATCACTGCCAGGGTCATCAGCCACCTCACTCTCATTATCACTGCCAGGGTCATCAGCCACCTCACTCTCATTATCACTGCCAGGGTCATCAGCCACCTCACTCTCATTATCACTGCCAGGGTCATCAGCCACCTCACTCTCATTATCACTGCCAGGGTCATCAGCCACCTCACTCTCATTATCACTGCCAGGGTCATCAGCCACCTCACTCTCATTATCACTGCCAGGGTCATCAGCCACCTCACTCTCATTATCACTGCCAGGGTCATCAGCCACCTCTCTCATCATCACTGCGAGGGTCATCAGCCACCTCACTCTCATCATCACTGCCAGGGTCATCAGCCACCTCACTCTCATCATCACTGCCAGGGTCATCAGCCACCTCACTCATCATCACTGCCAGGGTCATCAGCCACCTCACTCTCATCATCACTGCCAGGGTCATCAGCCACCTCACTCTCATCATCACTGCCAGGGTCATCAGCCACCTCACTCTCATCATCACTGCCAGGGTCATCAGCCACCTCACTCATCATCACTGCCAGGGTCATCAGCCACCTCACTCTCATTATCACTGCCAGGGTCATCAGCCACCTCACTCTCATCATCACTGCCAGGGTCATCAGCCACCTCACTCATTATCACTGCCAGGGTCATCAGCCACCTCACTCTCATCATCACTGCCAGGGTCATCAGCCACCTCACTCTCATCATCACTGCCAGGGTCATCAGCCACCTCACTCTCATTATCACTGCCAGGGTCATCAGCCACCTCACTCTCATCATCACTGCCAGGGTCATCAGCCACCTCACTCTCATCATCACTGCCAGGGTCATCAGCCACCTCACTCTCATCATCACTGCCAGGGTCATGAGCCACCTCACTCTCATCATCACTGCCAGGGTCATGAGCCACCTCACTCTCATCATCACTGCCAGGGTCATGAGCCACCTCACTCTCATCATCACTGCCAGGGTCATGAGCCACCTCACTCTCATCATCACTGCCGGGGTCATGAGCCACCTCACTCTCATCATCACTGCCAGGGTCATGAGCCACCTCACTCTCATCATCACTGCCAGGGTCATGAGCCACCTCACTCTCATCATCACTGCCAGGGTCATGAGCCACCTCACTCATCATCACTGCCAGGGTCATGAGCCACCTCACTCTCATCATCACTGCCAGGGTCATGAGCCACCTCACTCTCATCATCACTGCCAGGGTCATGAGCCACCTCACTCTCATCATCACTGCCAGGGTCATGAGCCACCTCACTCATCATCACTGCCAGGGTCATGAGCCACCTCACTCATCATCACTGTCAGGGTCATGAGCCACCTCACTCTCATCATCACTGCCAGGGTCATGAGCCACCTCACTCTCATCATCACTGCCAGCGTCATGAGCCACCTCACTCTTATCACTGCTGGGGTCATGAGCCACCTCACTCTCATCATCACTGCCGGGGTCATGAGCCACCTCACTCTCATCATCACTGCCAGGGTCATGAGCCACCTCACTCTCATCACTGCCAGGGTCATGAGCCACCTCACTCTCATCATCACTGCCAGGGTCATGAGCCACCTCACTCTCATCATCACTGCCAGGGTCATGAGCCACCTCACTCTCATCATCACTGCCAGGGTCATGAGCCACCTCACTCTCATCATCACTGCCAGGGTCATGAGCCACCTCACTCTCATCATCACTGCCAGGGTCATGAGCCACCTCACTCATCACTGCCAGGGTCATCAGCCACCTCACTCTCATTATCACTGCCAGGGTCATCAGCCACCTCACTCTCATCATCACTGCCAGGGTCATGAGCCACCTCACTCATCATCTGCCAGGGTCATGAGCCACCTCACTCTCATCATCACTGCCAGGGTCATGAGCCACCTCACTCATCACTGCCAGGGTCATCAGCCACCTCACCCTCATTATCACTGCCAGGGTCATGAGCCACCTCACTCTCATCATCACTGCCAGGGGCTTGAGCCACCTCACTCATCATCACTGCCAGGGTCATGAGCCACCTCACTCTCATCATCACTGCCAGGGTCATGAGCCACCTCACTCATCACTGCCAGGGTCATCAGCCACCTCACTCTCATTATCACTGCCAGGGTCATCAGCCACCTCACTCTCATCATCACTGCCAGGGTCATGAGCCACCTCACTCATCATCACTGCCAGGGTCATCAGCCACCTCACTCTCATCATCACTGCCAGGGTCATCAGCCACCTCACTCTCATCATCACTGCCAGGGTCATCAGCCACCTCACTCTCATTATCACTGCCAGGGTCATCAGCCACCTCACTCATCATCACTGCCAGGGTCATCAGCCACCTCACTCATCATCACTGCCAGGGTCATGAGCCACCTCACTCATCATCACTGCCAGGGTCATGAGCCACCTCACTCTCATCATCACTGCCAGGGTCATCAGCCACCTCTCTCATCACTGCCAGGGTCATCAGCCACCTCACTCTCATCATCACTGCCAGGGTCATGAGCCACCTCTCTCGTCACTGCCAGGGTCATCAGCCACCTCTCTCGTCACTGCCAGGGTCATCAGCCACCTCTCTCGTCACTGCCAGGGTCATCAGCCACCTCACTCTCATCATCACTGCCAGGGTCATCAGCCACCTCACTCATCATCACTGCCAGGGTCATCAGCCACGTCACTCATCATCACTGCCAGGGTCATCAGCCACCTCACTCTCATCATCACTGCCAGGGTCATCAGCCACCTCACTCTCATTATCACTGCCTGGGTCATCAGCCACCTCACTCTCATTATCACTGCCTGGGTCATCAGCCACCTCACTCTCATCATCACTGCCAGGGTCATCAGCCACCTCATTGTCATTATCACTGCCAGGGTCATCAGCCACCTCACTGTCATTATCACTGCCAGGGTCATCAGCCACCTCACTGTTATTATCACTGCCAGGGTCATCAGCCACCTCACTCTCATTATCACTGTCAGGGTCATCAGCCACCTCACTCTAATTATCACTGCCAGGGTCATCAGCCACCTCACTCTCATTATCACTGCCAGGGTCATCAGCCACCTCACCCTCATTATCACTGCCAGGGTCATCAGCCACCTCACTCTCATTATCACTGCCAGGGTCATCAGCCACCTCACTCTCATTATCACTGCCAGGGTCATCAGCCACCTCACTCTCATTATCACTGCCAGGGTCATCAGCCACCTCACTCTCATTATCACTGCCAGGGTCATCAGCCACCTCTCTCATCATCACTGCGAGGGTCATCAGCCACCTCACTCTCATCATCACTGCCAGGGTCATCAGCCACCTCACTCTCATCATCACTGCCAGGGTCATCAGCCACCTCACTCTCATCATCACTGCCAGGGTCATCAGCCACCTCACTCTCATCATCACTGCCAGGGTCATCAGCCACCTCACTCTCATCATCACTGCCAGGGTCATCAGCCACCTCACTCTCATCATCACTGCCAGGGTCATGAGCCACCTCACTCTCATCATCACTGCCAGGGTCATGAGCCACCTCACTGTCATCATCACTGCCAGGGTCATGAGCCACCTCACTCTCATCATCACTGCCAGGGTCATGAGCCACCTCACTGTCATCATCACTGCCAGGGTCATGAACCACCTCACTCTCATCATCACTGCCAGGGTCATGAGCCACCTCACTCTCATCATCACTGCCAGGGTCATGAGCCACCTCACTCTCCTCATCACTGCCAGGGTCATGAGCCACCTCACTCTCATCATCACTGCCAGGGTCATGAGCCACCTCACTCTCATCATCACTGCCAGGGTCATCAGCCACCTCACTCTCATCATCACTGCCAGGGTCATGAGCCACCTCACTCTCATCATCACTGCCAGGGTCATCAGCCACCTCACTCATCATCACTGCCAGGGTCATCAGCCACCTCACTCTCATCACTGCCAGGGTCATGAGCCACCTCACTCTCATCATCACTGCCAGGGTCATCAGCCACCTCACTCTCATCATCACTGCCAGGGTCATCAGCCACCTCACTCTCATCATCACTGCCAGGGTCATCAGCCACCTCACTCATCATCACTGCCAGGGTCATGAGCCACCTCACTCTCATCATCACTGCCAGGGTCATCAGCCACCTCACTCTCATCATCACTGCCAGGGTCATCAGCCACCTCACTCTCATCATCACTGCCAGGGTCATCAGCCACCTCACTCATCATCACTGCCAGGGTCATCAGCCACCTCACTCTCATCATCACTGCCAGGGTCATCAGCCACCTCACTCTCATTATCACTGCCAGGGTCATCAGCCACCTCACTCTCATCATCACTGCCAGGGTCATCAGCCACCTCACTCTCATCATCACTGCCAGGGTCATCAGCCACCTCACTCTCATCATCACTGCCAGGGTCATCAGCCACCTCACTCTCATCATCACTGCCAGGGTCATCAGCCACCTCACTCTCATCATCACTGCCAGGGTCATCAGCCACATCACTCTCATCATCACTGCCAGGGTCATGAGCCACCTCACTCTCATCATCACTGCCAGGGTCATGAGCCACCTCACTCTCATCATCACTGCCAGGGTCATGAGCCACCTCACTCTCATCATCACTGCCAGGGTCATGAGCCACCTCACTCTCATCTTCACTGCCAGGGTCATGAGCCACCTCACTCTCATCATCACTGCCAGGGTCATGAGCCACCTCACTCTCATCATCACTGCCAGGGTCATCAGCCACCTCACTCCCCTCATCACTGCCAGGGTCGTGAGCCACCTCACTCCCCTCATCACTGCCAGGGTCGTGAGCCACCTCACTCCCCTCATCACTGCCAGGGTCGTGAGCCACCTCACTGCCAGGGTCATGAGCCACCTCACTCCCCTCACTGCCAGGGTCATGAGCCACCTCACTCATTATCACTGCCAGGGTCATGAGCCACCTCACTCTCATCATCACTGCCAGGGTCTTGAGCCACCTCACTCATCATCACTGCCAGGGTCGTGAGCCATCTCACTGGAGATGCCAGCCAGTATATTACGGGTGTACAGTATTAGTTGTTTTTAAAGCTCTTTTTTGCATTTTTATATTAAAGACTGTACATTACTTTTCAACAATACTACTTGGGGGATTGGGTCGGTCCGGATTTTCGGATTTTCCGGATTCTCAGGCAGTACTTTTAAAATTAAAATTTAAGGAGGAATAAAGAAGAGATGAACAGGTACATTTTGATAGTTTATTCATTAGCAAATAAAGCATGCTTCATTTATCAAAACGAGCAGTTTTAAAGAAATATTAAGTCAACACTAGACAAAAATGTAAACAAACTGTCTAATACCATGACGAGTCTTGAAATTCCTAAGCCATCCATCACTAAATGCGCACTCTGATTCAATGTTCATTTGCTCCTTAAAAGACTTTGCTTTGGCAATAAGCATCGGCCCAGAAGTTGCCATACCTTCTGATCGTTTTAACAAAAACCATTCGTGCAACACTTTATCAAGATTTTCTAATCTGGGCCAATGTAAACTTTTTCTTTCAGCAATTATAATGTAAGGCTCAGAAGAAGCTGTGAATTCTAGAATTTTATTCTTTGCCTTTTTTATATCATAAATTGTAGACTTTCCAATGTTGAATGTTTCCATTAGAGCAGCATTGCTCACATTACATTCTAGATTCTTAATTATTTCAAGTTTGTCACCCAATTTCAATGTGTTCTTCTTTCTCTTCACACAACGAAGTTTATTTACTTTAGGGGCCATTATTATTGGCTTGTACTCTGTACATGGAAAGAGTAGGACTCAAAATTACATACGTTGTCACAGTTTGATTGCTTGTTTTAACGTGGCGATCGTGTGGTCGTTTGTTGTCGCTGTGCAGCTGTGGCATTCACGCATGCACACATACACACAAAAGATTTATAGTGCCTCAAATTTTACATTTCAGTTCAAGCTAATTACAAAACTAACAAAATTAGCTACCTATAATTTACAATTACTTTTATTATTAGAATTATGTAAATTAATTTTTTATAGCAACTCCATTCATTCACATAACCCACAAAAGCCCGCTAAATTTAAAAAGTTTGAGTTTTCGAAAAGTCCGGATTCTTGGCATCCGGATTTTTGGACTTTTACTGTACTATTTATTTCTGAGAATATGGAAATTTAATATTTTGGCTGAAATGACGTACATATTACAGTGGAAAGTTGGATAAAATCATGACGAAAACAATGACTTTCGCTTTCTTTCGTTCTAAAGATGTTGCCGTAATCGTTTTTCGAATAGTTTTCAGTTGTGGGATTATGAGGCTAATGATAGGATAGAATATTATTGTAATACAGTACAGTGCAACAGTTTTTAACTGAAAACAATTCGAAAAGCGATTACGGTAAAATCTTTTGAACAACAAAAGAAAGCGAGTCTTTGTTTTCGTCATGATTTTATCCCACTTTACACTGTAATATGTACGTCATTTCAGCCAAAATATTACATTTCCATATTTATTTCTGACAATACATTTATTCAGTCGTTAAGGTAAAATATACTTGTGATGTAATATTTTAATGAAAATACGGTGTCATAGTTTTTTTGTTTCAAATTTAATTAACAAAGATTGATGTTTCATATGTATAATGAACAAAAATTTATGTACAGTATCTATAAATACCATACCATGCATTTGGCTACTTTGGGCTTGCTATGATGACGCAAGAGATCTCCCCTGGCAACTGTACCGACACTCACAGCTGGTGGTGCGTTGGTGCATCGTTTCCATTGTTTACTGGTAGTTATTGGTAAATATTTTTCAACCTAACGAAACTATTACCCATTTAGAGGTCGACCCGCAATTTTTTGCCAAATAATTTGGTCTTAAAAACTCGAACTACACACAGGTATATACGGTAAATAAGGACATTGGGGGCCAGGGTTTTTTTTTTGGGGGGGGGGGGGGGGGGCAGCAATAGTCCACGGATTTTTAACATTCACGGGTATCTCTGTTACCTAACCCCCACGTATGTTATGGCCCGACTGTATATCAAAGCTAGCCATAACACAGTTGTTGAATGAGATGCTAGTTAGCCCTTAACAAAACTAAAAGAGTCTTTAACAGAGTATTGATTAATGGTGATTGGTGACAGTATGGGAACGAGGAATTTAGACATTATAGTTGAGGTGCCAAGGGCAGACAATATAGGGCGTAAGGGACACTCATCCTTGTGTACCTCTAGTGAATTGTTGTGTTTCTCGCACTAAGGCTCGTCTGAATTAAGGTTATACCCCCAGTATATTTTATTTCATACTTTTTATTTCCTGTTTTAGCTTTGTATGTACATCTAGGTCTCTCGTCATTTTTGTCGGTTTTGAATTGGATGGCTCTTTTTTAAATTGTTAAAGCTTATCGAAGGTAAATTTTCGTATGACATTATGTTTTTATTGTATATCACCTGTATTTTTAAACTTTTTCAAAACTTTTTAGGCTGTGATGATGAAAAAGGATTATTTCCGAAACGTTAGCAATTAAAAGAAGCCCTACTTCAAGGTGTTAGTGTTTACCCCCCCCCCCCCCCTTTTTTTTTTAACGGGAATTAGCCCACGCAGGCACAGGTCACTGACCCACATCGGGGCCTGGGGGGCAAAAATTTAATAATAATAATAAAGAACCACAAAAAAATACAAAATGAAAAAAAAAATCAAAAGTGAGGAACAATATATGTATGTTGTGTTGTCAATAGTAAGAGAAACAATTGAGACCCTGCAATTGTGTGTAAATGAGGTAGAAAGTCAGATCAGCAACCTGGGACTTGGTCACAATTTTCAATTTTCGTGATGCCATGTGGCAGCAAGATCTACCACAGACAACACATTATGCTTCCAATATCTCTTCTTCGTTATAAAACTACGCTTTCCACGTAACAAGTCCATTGCTGAATATATATACACCTAGACCCCGACTTACGACGGGGTTAGGGACCCAAATCCAGGTCGTAAGTCCGACATAGATAAAAAAAAAAAAAAAAAAAAATTTTTTTTTTTTTTTTTTTTTTAATAAAAAATCTACAATGAAATACAGTACAGTAAAAGTAATGAATAATGATGAATGGATACAGTACAGTGAAAGTAATAAATAATAAGGAATGGATACAGTGTGACTGAGCACTTAACCTTTAATGTAGTCAGCTGAATGCACATGGGGCCCCCATAATTTTCTAATTATACATGGAGACTACATTAACTGGAAACGTTTCGGTATAGAAAATGCGTGTCATTTGAATTTTTTTTTTTTTTTTTTTTTTTTTTTTTTTTTTTTTTTTTAATCTATATCTGAGGCGGTCGTAAGTCCCGACGGTCGTAAGTCCACATAGTCGTAAGTCGGGGTCTAGGTGTATACAGTCAACCCTCACTTTACGCGGTCCCACATTCCGCGTTTCCACGTTTACACGGTGCCCTGCCAGAACCCAGGATGCTCACATTCCGCGGTGGGTGTACCCCTTTACGCGGGTGAAGTATAATTGTTTTTATTTAGCTCATAAAATTCATACAAATTATCCAGCCAGAATATAATTTACATTGCTGGAATTCTTACAATTTGATGATCATTTTGAATATAAACATCATAGATTTTGCATTAGACATACAAATTTTAGATATAATGTTTACACTGAGTAAATATGTTATCTTTTGTGCAAAATATATGATATTTGTATTCAAAATATTTTGCACAAAAAATAACATATTTACTCAGAATAAACATTATATCTAAAATTTGTATGTTTAGTGCAAAATCTTTGATGTTTATATTCAAAATGATCATCATATTGTAAGAATTTCAGCAATGTAAATTATATTCTGGCTGGGTAATTTGTATGAATTTTATGAGATAAAACAGGCAGTCAGGCAGGGTGGCGGGTGGGGCAAATCTAAAAATAGCGTCTCGAGCCGGACACTCACCGCGTATATGTGGAAAAAATCCGTGTTAAGTGAAAGTTCGCTTCTGGCGAGGCACCGCGTATATGAAAAAACGCGTTAAGTGAAACCGCGTTAGGCGGGGTAATACTGTATTTGTATTCCTCATCGATGAATTCCGGACTGCAAATTCTCAAGGCACGTAAGAACATTGCTGAAAATACTGACTGTTTGACTTTATTATGGTGGGCAGAATAATAATGAATGTATGAACACACATTAGTTGGTTTTCTATAAATACTGAACTTAAAAGTGTTACCTATTCTGTGTATCAGACAGTCTAGGAATGGCAATTTACAGTCTTGCTCTAATTCCACAGTGAATTTGATCGAGGGGGCTAAGTGGTTAAGTTGTGGCAGGAAAGCTTTTAGGTCCTCATTACATGGCCAGAGACATAATACATCATCAACATATCTAAACCAGACTGCTGAGGGTGGTAAAATATTACTTAATAGTTTCTTTTCAAAGAATTCCATATATAGGTTGCTTAATACAGGTGAGAGTGGATTACCCATTGCCATACCAAATTTTTTAGCTTAATATTCCCCATTGAATTCGAATTTGCAATCCTTAATACATAGTTTGATGAGTTCGATGAAGTCGTCTTTCGAGACGAGCAGTGAAATATCATCTAGGGAATCTATGAGGAACTCTAGTAAATCATCAACTGGGACCTTTGTAAAGAGTGATGTTACATCAAAGCTGACCAGTTTAAAATCACAATTAATGTGTAAGTTATTGAGTTTATCAACCAGATCCATATTATTCTTGATATTGGAGTTAGAAATGTTCTTTCCTTGTGGTTATCAGCATATACCTAGATCACGCGCACCTACAGTGATTTACTTGCATATATATATATATAACAAAGTCTAGGACTGCTTTTGTATCCTGGTGGTCCAGCGGTTAGCGTTCCCCGGTCACAGTCATAGGCTTGTGGGCCGTGGGTTCGAATCCTGGCGGGTTGAGGTGTTGATTGTATGTAGAAGTCCGCGTGCTTTATTGGGCTAATGAAATATATGTGTATATATATATATATATATATATATATATATATATATATATATATATATATATATAATATATATATATATATATATATATATATATATATATATATATATATATATATATATATATATATATACTTCATTTTTAGTCCATTTAACACGCCTAGCCGGTAA